>OFHS01003431.1:0-17000 GCA_900245855.1 Calvadosia cruxmelitensis | reverse complement strand
ATACTTCAAATCATATTTGTATGTAATTAACATTGTTTTGATGGTCGAATAAAAAATCTATCTATCTATCTATATAGATTGCATGAAAGAGAGGTTTACCAATACGAGGTTGTAGCACTACAACAAATTAAGTTCAGCTATTCCTAACATTGGACTTTCTTAACTGCTAAAAAAAACAAATTCATTGGCATATTAGACTTTAAAATCCAATCATACAGTTGAATTTTGTAGGAGAGTTAATAGGCATAGCAGCACACGACATAATTAATTTCAAAAATATAATCAAGAAAAAACATGTGGGACTCTTCATGCACACATACACTGACTATAATGACTTGATAGCCAAAATATGATATAAAGATTTACAATAAAACTTGATTTTGGCAAGCCTACAGGGATATCAGACAGGCAAAAATAAAGAATATTCCCTTTCAACGAAGACGAATCAATTTAATATCCTACTTGATGATATGTTGATATGAAACATTGTCCTCATCCCCATTGGCTACTTTCATTTCCTTTTGTCCTACTGTCGTCGATAATTGACCTTGCTTAATTTCCCGCCACGCACTATGAATAAAAACTTTTGAAAATTCACAGCTTTTTCAAAAGCTTTTCACAATTACTTTGATTCATAGTGAAACGTAATATCCTACATTTTAGATGAACCAGGAAAGGGATATTAATTGTTTAACTGTACAGTCAAATCTTTACTAGCGGCCACCTCTATCGAGCACCCACCTGTGCATAAAGGCCACTCTTCATAACCCTAAAGTGACACTTGCTATAGAAATAAACCTGGACAGAAAGGCCACCTGGCGATAAAGGTCATTTTCCTCGGGTCCCAAAGGTGACTATTTTAGACAGGTTTCACTGTACAATTTCGTAGAACATGCTAGAATCTCAACTTCTTCAGGCGGCAAAAATATGAATGCTGAGTTAAAGTATGCCAAGGCAATGTCCTACACACAAGCTTGACTCACCTTGCTAATGAGTGTTGGTTTCAGTTGGACTGTAGGGTGTCCAGCGTCAAAGAACCTCACCAGTGTGCGCTGAAATAGAAATCAAGATTAGAGTAAATGGACTAACATCTGACAAAAAGTTAGTAGATTTATTCATATTTTGGCTATTTGAATGTAACTAAATTGAATTTAATCCTATAAAATATTATGAATATTTTTAGTGGGTAGATTTTTCAAATTAATAGTTAGATTAAATTATACTGCATGCTTACAGACTTTAAATCTAAATTGATTTGCATACACTGCAATTAGTCTATTGTAGCATCTACAGTATATCTTTTTATAAACCTTTTGATTTTTACAGTGCCCTATTGAAAATTACATTCCAGTGAATAGGCCGACTGTCTAAACAAATATTACAGAACATTTTATTTATGAACAATGACTTCAGAGATGTATAGCAGAAGATTCCTAAACAACAACCTACAGTCAAACCTGTATCAGAGGCAACCTCTATAGAGCATCAATCTATGTATAAAGACCACTATTCATAACCCAAAATGACACTTTCTATAGAAATCAACCTGGACAGAAAGGTCACCTGTCTATAAAGGTCATTTTCCTCAGGTCCCGAAGGTGACCAAGATAGACAGGTTTCACTGTATTTGACTTTGGTTATAATTATAAATAATTTCAGTTTATCTTCTGCTGATTCACCATGGCCAACGGCCTTAACACCTAACTGATGATTCGATTTCTTTAACAAAAATAGGCCTACAAAGTCTATGGACCATGCAGATCATAACGTGTGAGCCTGTTTGACAGACTGTNTTTAATACTATGTGGGGTGCACACACTTACAGGCGGAGAGAGAGAAGTAAATCTTAAGTAGGAAACAGCAGCAACCAGCGCAGCATCTCTACCAACAATTAATAAACAAAGCCACACTGTGGGAAAATAAAACATAAAATCAATCAAAATATAACCTAATTGCAGCTTAAGTCAAAAACCAACTTTACATCTCTGGTATCAGTGCATAGAACAAGGCGTGACACGTACCCGGAAGCAGCTTCGTCAATGTCAACGTAATTACCAAAGTACTAACGAGAATCTTGTCAGCAGCAGGATCAAGTACAGAGCCAAGTACAGAAGCTTGAGAAGGGAATCTTCTTGCGATGAAGCCATCAAGCTGTTCCATAACAGAACACAAAGAGTCAATACTATACAATATACATAGCATATCAAAGAGCCAGTTCTATAGACATGCAATGGCTGTGTCATTCATACAAAAGGATACCTGTCTGTAACAACCACCTCTGGGATATGAGATAACTTAGGAAAATGACTTTAATAGACAGGTGGTGGCATTTCTGTCCAGGTGGAGTTCTAAAGAAAGTGTTACTTTGGGGTTATGAAGAGTGGCCTTTATACACAGGTGGTTTCTCTATAGAGGTGGCCGCCAATAAAGGTTCGACTGTATTGTGTTGAGCATCTATGTTTCTGTATCCTCTTATAATTATTATTTATCTGTTTTGATTGAAAACTTTCATTTGTGCTGGTGTGGTCTAGCGGTTATGACGTCCTGTTGCCAATTTAGCATCTCGGGTTTGATTCTCAGAACAGCTAATACATATTCCTTCTAACTTGATGCAGTTTCACATGTTGAGGCTCCCAAGAGAGCCAAGCAATTGGCTTACTATTGTTAAAGAACGGCACATTTACACTTTACATTTTGCTTGATGTTGAAATCTAATTTAAGAATAACTCTGTTAATATCCCACAATTTAATGTCACATAACTGCTTATTAGGGCTGTTTTATCTGGTAGGCACTTGAAGCCCATGCTTCAGGCTATCGGTCTTGAAAGGCCCTTGATAGCGGCAGTTTTCAACATTCCAATTTGAAGTTATGTAGTTAGATTGGGCAAAGTGAAAATACCCCATTGACTTCTACTCACCAGATCCGTGACTCCAGCAGCAAACGTGAGTGCCAACGCAGGCGTGAATTGTCCAGTCATGATGCAGTAGCCGATACCAGGAGTTGCACAGATCCGAATTGTGGATAAGATGTTTGGTATAGTGACAATCGTCTCCCGCTGTGCGAGGAAATAGTTTCAGAATTTCCCATTAAGCTCTCTTTACATCTACTAATGTTATCATACAGTTAAAATAATCTAGTCATTGCTGGACAAGTGTCACGTAACATCCTGTCCATACAAGGCCATGGCGCTGAAGCCACATAGTTCGTACAAGCCATGTCATAGGTCTGTATTTGAAAGAAAGACGTGTTTCGCTGTCCAACAGCTGGTCGTTAATTTCAAAATGATCACCGTCCAGCATCAAAACCCCGGAAATATTACAATAATGTTGTCTTAAATTAAGGAATCGTACCGCGGACCTTTGATTTGATTGCTGTGAAGCTATCGAATATACCCCAATGCTTCTACAAAATTTCCTTGAGTATAACTTGTAATATATCATTCATNTTCCTTTTCCCTATTCATGCACCATTGGGCGGGACCCTTTGAACCCTATTCCTATTCCAACCCTACTATATAGGCTATTCCTAACCCTCTCCCTAGTACAGCAGGTTCCTAACTTCCTATCCACAAAGCCTATTTCCATTCCTAGACCTAGTTGATCGCGACTGGACACCCGGATAGTGAAACAATTTGTTAAAAAAATATTTCTAAAAGATAGAAAAGCTCACCTTTTCTCTAATAGGCTTATCTGTAGAAAGTGATTTGTACCGAAGTCGGCCTCCATTGTATGATGGTTGTAAACAATCAAGATGACTTGGATATCTTGTCCTCGATAAAAGGGTTGCTGTTGAGACGAAAGCTGTTCTATACCCGTAAAACGCACAGCAATAATTCGTGTGAATAGTTGAACGAGCGAAAGTTCGTAGTGTATTTGAGGAAGAGACTTGAGAGTGTAGAAGCCAACCGATATGGGAGGTGAAACCACGTGCTTTTGACATCGCTCCCAAGAGAGCGGATGATCAGCATTCAAAATAAACAATA
Source organism: Calvadosia cruxmelitensis (assembly GCA_900245855.1). Lineage (NCBI taxonomy): Eukaryota > Metazoa > Cnidaria > Staurozoa > Stauromedusae > Kishinouyeidae > Calvadosia > Calvadosia cruxmelitensis. The sequence goes on along the minus strand of OFHS01003431.1, from coordinate 13,017 downwards.
AAACAAACACATAATATTCAGCAGGTATTAAGCATATCTTTCGACGGTTTGATGAAATTCCAGGTATTCAATCTCCCAGATTTCGCTACTTGTCATCTGCCATGTTTTGATGGGACAATTAGACTGAGGCTGTCAGATAGAGGCAGCTGCAAGAGGCCGCAGATTTGTCTTGAGATTGAGTCACAAACACTCACACAGTGTCACAGTCACACACATTCACCAAGAACTGAGTTGCAAGCCTGGAAGTTACGACTTGCCTTCCTTGTATAACTTGGTGCTAGCAATGAACGTTTTCTTTTAGTCCCTTTACAAATGGATAAGCTACGCAAATGGGCGATATTTAATTGCAAGAAAATGTGGAGTGGTTTTACGGGTGAAATTATGAAGCCAGTTCCTGAGAAGATGTTGTTCGATTTTAAGCAGGAGTCGGCAATGCGAAAATGGACTAGTAATGCCGATTCGCTGTTTGGTGGTAAAACTACTGTTGAACTGGCAAAGAGCAATTCTGGCGCTGCCCTGTTTACTGGAACTACATCAACAGACACCTCAGGCAATAAGGCCGCCAAATACTTTGGGTTTGCATCTATCAAGTCAGACGTTTTCACGGTAAAGTAGAGTTTTATATTTACAACGTACATAGGTCCCGTGAATTGAGGCCGGGATTTTTTGCACAGGTCTGCCAAACAGACATGGCGGCCAGTTTGCTTGTGTTTTGGCCTTTTGTGGGCCTACGTTCAAGCCGAACAAGGGGGAGAGGGGTGCTGCCAGGTAAAGCGTCGTCAATTATTTAATTGGTTCCATATCTGCAGAATGGCCACTGCATCGTTGAGTTAAATTTTGGAGGAGTTGAGGCTCACTTTTATACTCAGCCGTTTACTTGAATGTAAACACAGGACCCCCACGTTTCGAAGTTCCATTTTTGACCCTATTGAAAGTGCGGACTCTGGCGCACACCTAACCCTTCTCACTTTTAGGAACATTTGTCTTTTGACACACCTTGGCAAACAAAGCTATGATAGGAGGAAAAAATCATTCGACCTAGATGAAGCCACTCCACGAGAGTTTCAAAGACGCCTCTAGCCGTGGACCTTTGAGGAGAAGGCAGACTAGAGAGATCAGAGATAGCCAGCAAATTTGTGATTGCTATCCATATTCCAATATACTTGCCTCATCCACAGCATAGTACAGTATCCTATCATGTTGTTTAATAGAGAATGAATGAGACAGTTTTTGAGAAAAAAAACTGTCTATTTTATTCAGACAATCTAGCTATCCTTGGCTTGAATATGCCTTCATGTCGAGGAAGTCTTACTATCAATTATGTTGTTTATTTAGAATGCATGGGACAGTCCTGAGCCATTGGACATCACATTGTTTGATGGGATTGAGATCAGATACCGTGGCGACGGCCGGGCCTACACTGTCAATATTGAGCCTAAAGTGTACGGTGTCCCCGTCAACGACGACTCTTATCAATCAATCATTTTCACTCGCGGTGGCCCTCATTGGGAAGTCAACAGAGTATGTATTGATTAGAATTAATTTGTCTGAGGGACTGCTAGTGGTTTCAAGATGTTTTCTCTGCTAAAATAGAATAACAGATTAGGTAATGGGCCTGCAGTTAATTCTCGTTACAGTCAAACCTGTATTAGCGGCCACCTCTATAGAGTAGCCACCTGTGTATAAAGGCCACTCTTCATAACCCCAAAATGACACTTCCTATCGAAATCAACCTGGACAGAAAGGCATTTTTCACATTTCTATAAAGATCATTTTAGTCAGGCCTAAAGGTGATCATTATAGACAGGTTTCACTGTAATTGGATTCCATTTGATGTGATGAATCAGGTAACCAGACATTGTTTCTAAAATACATAATCCAAATTCAATGACATTTAATCCAATAAAATTAACATAGCATGTTGCCAAGTTTGCTGCAGTATTGTAGAGGCTACTATAATTCAATTGTGTGCAAGGCATACAGCAGGTGATTGACGCAAGGGTGGAAGTGACTCTTATTGCATTTATGACAATTGTGACATTTTAATGCTGATCGAATATTAAATATGTTAATATTGACCATTGATTGATCGAATATTGAATCTCTGATATGATTGTTTTAAAATTAATCTACTTTGATTCAATAATTAGTTTGTGCCCAGCAACACTTGTACAATTTTGTATGTCTGTGGTGTCATAGGAAGTGTCAAGTGTTGTGGTGTCACATTATCATATGCGTAAGTGTTGGATTGTTCTGGTGTCAACGTGTGTCAGCGGTAGTTTTGTAAAGGTCATGCGTTGTAAATATATAGTATCGTGTTTTGCCAAATATTATTCAGTGTGCTCAAAGTTCTTGGCGAGGAGCCACTTGCAATGTTGTCGTCTCTGTCTCCCTCGCACCGAACCATCGACTTACAAATTTCTAAATAGATCATCGTTAATTGGGCAAGTGCAGTCCTGATGCATTTTGGGATTTAAGCTACTATAGTCATGTGTTTTTGAGTTGAAATTGACAATTTTGACAGCCAAGAACTTGAAATAGATAGACCATGACAGGAAAGAGTAGGGCTGAGGCCAGGCTTACACTACACCAGATTGGTTTTTGCTCCGTTTTACTGGTGCGAGAGTCACTCTGGATTCGTCGTGATTACACTGTGGCTTGCTCCGCTTGCATAGGGATTACATTGCTCCGGATTGCTCCACAGAGTCTCAATGCAATTCAAACAAAGCCGTTTTCTTGTGTTATCATATAGGGTAGAGGTCAACTAGCATGAATCCCAAAGTTCATTGAGACTGCACTTGGTACATTAACAGGTGGCTGTTATTGTTGCTGGAATAATTTTTGATGTGATTATTGCTTTTAAATTAATCTGCTTCGATTCAACAATTAGTTTGTGTGGAAAATCACTTGTGCAACGACTGCTATCAATAATTCACCTTCATTCTTGCAATTTCTAGATAGATTCTCGTTTAGTAACGTTATATTTTTGTTGCGCTTTCAGATATCATTTGCAAACTTCATGCTGACGTGCCAAGGGTATCTTCAAGACGATCAATTTGTGGCATTCCATAACATAAACCGGATGAGCTTGTCTGTGAATGATCGCATCAATGGTCCATTTCAATTTGAAATTGATTACATCAAGCTAATACAAACTGGATGTCAACCATACAAGATTGATCGAGTTCACAAGAACAGCTACAAGCATTTATTGCAATTAAAAAGCACATGATCATTTTATTGTATAGTTTTCTTTAAATATTAAATGCGGTTACCGTACTCAAAATGTTGTATAAAATAATTGATTATCTAACTGTACAAATTACAGAAAATTAGTGATGATCAATTGAAAACTGTGATTGCTACAAACGAAGTCATTCGTCATCTAACGTCTCTTTCCAAGGGGGTTTGGCCCCCTTTCAGGGGATCACCAAGATAGTCATATAGTCTCATAATGCTGTCCAGTCGTGGCATGGAATGCTAAAAAATAAACAAACCAACATTTGTTGAGTTTTATTCGATAATTATCATAAACAATGCATATGAAGTCTTTCGCAGCAATTAAAATGAATAAAAATAAGTAAAATATTGTCATTTGCAGCGTGGCACTCATTGTAATTTCTCACCTGAAAGAGAGGCACGATTGTTTGAGAGGATTCGTTATTGGTTTTCTTTACTTGCAACATGAATAAAACCCTGTTCTGTTAGAAATGAAAAGAATAAAAATGACTATTAACGGGATAATACAAAACATGCCATTAGTGATGGTCCCATGCCACGCAGGAGACCACCTGCCAGTTGGTTCGATTCTCTTACGGCAAACTTCAAGGAACTACTGGCAACTGCCAAAAGCAGAGAAACATTCCGCCGACTTGGTGAAGAGCTTGAAATTGAAATTAACTTTAAATTGTAACAAAACGCATTCCGACTTTCAATGCGATAGTTTCCTACAATAGAGGCGGAATAATTACGGTAAGGAGCTCATCACAGACCTTGCTGATGTGTGAGCTTGTCAAGTGTCTGAAAATACTGGCCTCTGACAGTTCTCCAAAATATTTAATTTAACTTTACAAATTTCATATGAGAATTGAACAGGAGTACAGTGCATTCTCGTTAATGTCACCACGGTTTTCCAGCCACAGATCATGATAATAAGCGGGTCGTGATAATAGGCGGGTATGAATAGTTGATTATGACAGAGATTGAAAAGAGAAGTGATATTAAGCGGTCGTGATATTAACCGAATTGATATTAACCGACACTGTACCACAACCTTCACTAGCAAAAATGAACATTTTGCCTTACATAAAGACCAATAGAACTCGCAAACATTATGCAAGCTAGAGAGAGCCGCCAATTAAGATGACACGACTAACCTGAGTGAGCACTTCATTTATCCCAAGCCCAACAATTTCTTCCCTGTGTATCAATTCTCTTTCAGTTTGTCCTAGCCAGAATGTTGAGGCCAACTGCAAGCCGAATCCATGGACGAGCAAGACTTGCTCTGGAAATTGAATAAAAAAATATATCGTTTACAAGAAAACTTTGTCAATATCTACTCTACAGTAACCATACACAATGTTTTAATATTCTATGGACATTCTTATTAAGCCTACAGCAGTTTCGATAGTGCTATGGCCCAAATTGACTATCAATTAATTGTATGAGTATATTCATAGATGATTAATTGGAGCAGATCTTAGAGCATCTGCGTCGCTACCAGTCTCATAAAAGTAGACACACATTCCTAATAATTGTACCTGACAACTAGCCTTGATAAGTTACATAGAGTTTGCTATATAATTTAGCACTTTTTCAATGGCAATGCAGCAAGAAAGTTGTTTTACTTGTGCTAACTTCAAACTAGCTCTTTGCAACTCAATATCAAAGTTTTCGAACAACCTCTCATTGAATTCCAAGTTGATTAGATGATTAATTGATTAATCAGGACAGGACAAAGACTTGGCTATAAACATTTATAAACGTTTTGCTTGGCAAATCCAACTTGCTTCCGAGCAAAAGAAGAAACTGCTGACCGTCAGTTATTAGCGAAGTCCCCTTACTGGAAAGTTTGTTTTTCGTACACTGAAAATTATGTCGGGGTCTCGGGAAATGTTGCTCCAAGCTTATGCCACACCAATATCCGGGATTCTCAACAGTGTTTAATTTTAGTAATGGTCAACTTCTTCAGATTTCCGTGGCTTGTGCCACACCAATCATAAATCAAAATAAAGCTCCATGCCAAAGTTTTCGGCATAACTTTCCAGCAGCGCAGAGTCTTTTATTTACAAGAGGCAAGACATCTGCAGCTATTTTAATTTTAAATTTTCTTTTGAAAGTCATTGGCGGTTATTTTAGTTTAATTCGCAATGAGGTCAATGAAAATCAAGAAGTGTGAGCATTTGAAAAACTCAAATTGAATCAAGTGGCAAAAACAATAGATGTCCAAACGTTTGTAAATAGAAGACTTTCCTGGTTACCAAACCTGTTAAAAATCAACAAAAGCTGTGACTACTCATCAGATGATGACAGTTCTGTGAATCGCAACAAAAACAAAGAACCAAACAGATCTGTTTACCTTCCGTACATCGACTGGACAGATAGAGCGTATATAGGATGAGACATAACAGANAGACAAACAGACAGCAAAATAAGAAGCCTGCAATTAATAATAGATACAGTATCAATTAAATATACGAAAAGACAATATAGGGTTAACAGACCACAGAGAAAAAATAAGGAACATTGGCAAACTTGGGTAGAGATGTCTAACACAATCAGCTACATCTTACATTGCATAACATATAAATACGGGACAATTCTGGAAAATAACGAATGTTGTGCAACCCTAAATGTAGCCTTTGTATATCATGCTGTCAGGGCCGTTTTAACCAGTAGGCACTCAAAGCACGTGTTTCAGGCCCTCAGTCTNTGGATAGGCCCTTCTCAATGTTTGTTCAAAAGTTCAAATTTACAATATATTGAGATCTAGTGCAGTGCGCAATCAACTGCAGAGTGCTACTGAGTTAATTTTTTTCCCACTTTGCTGTTTGTAAGCAAAAGCAAAATCTTCAATATGCCAATGGGTGAACATTTTAACACTAATGAATTTCGGGCCATTCAATCAATAAAATTAGACCCTCCTTGGGTAAAATGCTTTAGGCCCTCTCAACGCTTAAAAGAGACTGTTAAATTATATAGGACTACAGTCTACTCGATTAATTTGACTTCCCAAGTCCCTTTATCAGACCGAATATGCCACGACGGTATCATTCAGCGAACTGCGAAGGTTTTCAACAATATACTATCGTGGTCCCAAACATCTGTCTGGTAACTGGAAGTAATATCAAACAAAGATAAACATAGAGTTATTTCAGTACCTTGCTATAAAAAAGCCATGTCAGGACAATTAAAAGAACCAGAAATGCTGTCAATAACAAGTCATTCCAACGTTTGCCAAGCGGTCTCACGCGTAAATCAACAAGAGTATCAGAGAACCATCCTTCGCATCTATATTCTTCCCCATATATGTTATAAAAGTTGAATTGTACCATCCAGAGCCTAGACAGTATATCATGACAGATGAGTTAAGAGTACTTTCGAGAAAGAGAAAGTTTCATCCTTTCGTACAACGACTTACAACCATCGCTTGTTTGAAGAGTTGAGAGTTTGTTGGACTTGGAAATGCCGTCCTTATGAGGAAGCCTCTTTCATGTGCACATCCTGCCACCTGTTTCTTGAATACAGTACAGTACAGTATGTAATTAACTGTACTGTACATAGAGTATTGCACTTAATTGTAACGACGACATCTAATTAGTCGACTCAATAGGTGACTGACACCAGCAGCTAAGCATTTAGAAAAGTCAAGGGCTTACCTCCTCCAAAGAGTAAGCACGGCAGTCCAACGATTCAACGCAGCCTGTGTTTTTTACTAATTTTTTATTTCATAAGTTTAGTAGAAAGTAATGTAAATATTTCTAGAGTACTTTTATAGTTTTCAATGTTATGGAAATTAATTACATTGTATTAGACATTTTAACCAGAATTACTTTTGTAAGTTATATGAAAGTAAATGAGTTTATGACCCAAATTGAAAAAAAGTCATCTAGATAAACAGGTTTACCCAGCAGCTAAAATTTCCATTCGCAGCAGTAATGGTGTAGTTGCTGGAACTATTTCATGTACTGTAATTGAATAAAGTCGGTCAAAGAACAGAGGGTTCCTCTGCTGAAAATACATAATTATTTAAAAATTTATTCAGTTGAAAGTTATGTCTATCCGATTAGCCCTAATTTAAAGTAGATTCAGTAATATTAAATTTAAACCAATTTGTTTGTATTAAGCAAGGTATGGATTGAAGATTGCTCTTACGTATCAGCTAGTATCTTGCGATTCATACACAATTGGGCTCTCGTATGATGTTCTAGACTTCAAGTTATTTTGCAGAATATTTTCAACTCTTATTTTGTTCAGTTTCAGTAGTGTGATAACTATGCGGAAGATAGTTTCTTCCTACCCAAAAGCGGAGAACTGCCGCGAGAGCGCACGACAAAAATAAATCTCGAAATCGGCCATGCGCAATCCCAATACATTTCGGTATGTACTGTAAGTAAATTGACCTCTGCCACAGGTGAAGACGCCAAGAAAATGCTTTGTTTGAAACGCAATCATCCATACTCTTGTCAATGGTGGTCAATTTCATTGATTGTTCTTGGCTGTCAAAGTTGTCGATTTCAGCTCAAAACCACGTGCCTAAAAACATTTGTATCCCGTTATGCATTGGGACTGCGCTTGGTTCATTCACAGGCTTATATAAAGCTCTCTTGTAGAAACCTTGGTTGAAACGACATGGATTTCACGCACAATTTCACATCTTTCGTTTGGCAACCAACATAATTTGATTGATTGCGCAATAATTTTAGAACTTCTAGGCATTACAAATGTACTAACTACTCAAATTGCAGAAAGTATTTTCTCGACAGTATCTATAATCAATCTGCTAAGAAAATAAAAAATTATCTGTCATAGGCACTTTAAATTATCGGAAAATTGGAAGAGATATACTTTGGACTATTGAGGATAATGATTATTTGTTGATTGTTTGATTTGGTTTATCTATAGAATAGTTTAATCATACTAAACATCCTTCAATTCGCCGTTCCATTCAACAATTTAAAATTACCACGACGCTATCAATGTATGATTGATATGCTTGTGTCACGTGAGAGCACGTGTCATTGGTCACTAATGAGCGTCAAGCGTTGATTGGCTAATAGCAAATCAGTAGCTGTCGAGATTATGTGATCGAGCCAGGGGTAGGAACATCATCGTAAATCGGTCCTGGGAATTTACATTGTATCCTTTCGGTTTTGAAGATAATTTCAACGACTTCAACTAGAAATTTGGGCGTGCGCGAAGGATACTGAATTCATGTTTTGAGGGTAGGCATGCAGAATATCATCTAATATGTTATTTAAGTTCAGAATAGGGGTGGAAGGTGCTGTTATACAGTCGAACCGGATTTATATCCCCCTTGCTGGTGAGCCTAAGATGTAGAATATTGCAAATTGGGACAACAATACGCGATCTGGGGACATTATACGTTTGGATATTGATTGAGTTCGACCGTGTCCTAAAGCTTGTTTGATCCGTAAGGGAAATTCAATCCTTTGTTAAGGCTGAAAGTTTTAGAATCATTATGAATCAGTACGGGGGCCTACGTGCAGAAGATTCTTAACCGCCTAGGCGCGATAAAACGCAATCAAAGTAACTTATCTCCCGGTTTCGATAATAATCGGTTATTCGCTGCGCATTTGTCGTGGTGTGCTGATTGCTATAATAACTGAAGGTCATTTGGTCATGCTCGTGGCATCAGCTAATTGCAATTAGCCTTTCCGATGACTAATTTCTGTTTGCCTATTTGAAAGAGAGGACTGAACAACAGACGCGAAGCAATAGATGCTTAGGACATTGCGTTTGATTTGCCATATTCGATTTTGCAGTCAGGTCTTATCCCATCTCTGGATGCTCGCTAGTCTTCATAACTTTGCCAGGTAAGAATCTGTGTGTGTGTGTGTTAATGAAATGGTCGTTAAATTTCGTAAGAAGATATAGACCCATTAATGTTAGCGTCTGTTTGATCAAGGCGTACTGCTGTGTTTGGATAGAAATAAACCTTTATCTCTAAGTTATAAACAGGGAAATGGTCAGCGAAGATGTAATCTACAGTGATATAACGATGTCTTGTATTGCTTTACTTCCTTTTTGGTTGAAAATGATAGCTTTCCATAGCATAGCATAGCCTCCATTATGCTACTAATGTATTTTTGATGCTCCAATTACTTACTATAAGGACTGCTCAAAACTTGAGGATGTCAATTTATATCTAGCTGATCGGATTCCGTTTCACACGACACAATTGTTTCCGATTAGAGGACTCCACCTAATCGGATATTAGCTTAATTCGATAACGTTACACAATTCCTTTCGATCACTTTTTCAGATAGAGCCAACTATATTCTTATCGAAATATTTCCAAGATTCTAATCGATTCCTCCTAATCGGATATTCATTTAATCCGATAGAGCTAAAATTTCTCAATTATTTTGATATCCCTTGATCTGATTTCAATAAGTGTCGAGAAAACATTTATCAGAGCTACAGCATTGATGTTTACATTGTGTCGTACAACGTACAATGCGGCTAGTTGATTAAAAGCACAATGTGAACGCATTTGGAGATGCGACATGCGACTTCAATCACCTTCCAGCCACGCCTAATAATTATTCATAATTCTTCCAGTATTATTGCTTAGTATCCTCCGTAAATAACTCCTTTCGGTGTACGCAGTGCAAAGGGTGAATTGTAATTATATCTTACATTTTATTGTCAAAATATAAACTGTTATCAATCTATTTCTCCCTCTCTCGTTGTAAGGCAATTTTGAATTTTGCAGGGCAAATTATACAGTTATTTTGCTACTATGGTTCTATAATTATATAAATCCTACAGACATCTATCTCCTTATTTCTAAGGACCATATCAAAATTCAACATCTATACTCTAAAGACTAAAGGTGCAAAAAGGTAAAAAAAAATGGTACAGATCGATTCCACCCCCACGTCATATAGGGTCCCGGGGTACAACAAGAAGGGTATATGGGGGTACATTATATAGCTGTTTTTAGCAGCATTCACTTGGGTCTCGTGACCTAAGCTATCATCTTTATGGTGATAACCATAAACGTATCTCTTGTTATCTATAAACATAATAGTTTTAGCTGGGTATTACAGCAACTCCTTCCCGCAACAGTTTCTAGTTTGTAAATTGACGCTTTCTTTATCGTTCTACTAACAGGTCAAAGGAAACTGCAACTTGAGAATTTATCGCAAACATGAATATACTTCTATTCACATTCGTTGGAATCGTTTGGATCATATCGAACTTGGCATACAGCGAGGCAAAAACAGTTCAATTCGGCTGCCAACCTTCGCCGTTTCACATCGATGGAAGGTGAGTCCCCATTACGGACATAAAGGGAAAGGGGAGACATTTCCTCGTTACCATGTTGCTTCCCTATAAAATCTGATAGAAAGAAAATAATTGAGAAGGGTTTCCCTTGATTTATTACCGGAATAATAGATGAAAAGCATCATTGAAAACTTTGATATGGGCTACTTAAAATTTAGGTTAAGTTAAACTCAAGCCATGACCGACCGCGGCTATAGATCCATGACTTCCACGTGGCCATTGATAGTATCTCAGGTGACCTCTGACCAACCTCATTGTCATGCTATACTTAGGCAACGCCACGGTGAGCCCAGTAGGTAGTCATTCTTGCACAAGGTAGTTTGCAGCACAGCCACAAACTGTAAGCCTTGAAATTGACCCTTGTGCATCTCAAGACGTACGCGTCGAAACTAATATAATGCACGATGCCTTGTGCTATGATTAACAGCAAGAAGGCATTCACCGTCGAATTCTAAATAGAAATTTATTTTATCTTCAGTTTGAAGAGTGTGTGGTCAAATTCTCCCTATTAAACGACAGTGGTGTCTTTATTTTCACAGGAAATTCAAATACACATTGATTTCGGATTATGGCAACGGTCATGCTTCTCACAAGATCGAACTGGAAATGCAACCATCGCTCCGATCCTTAGTCACACGTGATTGGATAATAGAACTTCATTTCCAGTCTCCCCAATGCGTCACAGCAGCTTGGCCGGACATACAAGTCCACTCGGTCCCAGGTGAGCAGTAACTCGTGCTGATGACGTCATGATGTGCAGATTTGCATAGTTACTCTCAAAGTGTAAGCTTGAGTGGCGACAATGATAAAGTCAGTAGAACTTCTCCTTCACATTTTACAGATGAAACTGGCTTGATCAGTTTGATTTGTCCTTTGATAGCCACATTGTCTCAGTCAATTAACATAATTATTACAGTAGAAATGACTAAATTAATTTACATACAAACAAATAATTATAATAATGACTGATTATAGCCATGGGCAATTGAATAGCTTTACAAATCAAATATCAATTATATTATTTTTTCTGCTTTTAATTTCAGCGCCCATTGTATATTTCTTCGGTCCTCAAGGGCAATATCTTCTACCGGGACAGAAAGTTGAATTGAATTTCATCACCTATCGATCGATCAGGCAATCACCTGTTTGGCCGTTGAGCATCACTTTGCTTGGTATGTTATCATATCATGACAATTGTATTGCATGGTTTATCAGGATTATCAAATGTATAAAACAAAAAAAACATACAAACAAACAAACATACAAACATACAAACATACAAACATACAAACATACAAACAAACAAACAAACAAACAAACAAACAAACAAACAAACAAACAAACAAACAAACAAACAGACAGACAAACAGACAAACAAACAAACATACAAACATACAAACATATAAACAAACAAACAAACATACAAACAAACAGACAGACACACAGACATACAGCAAAAAAGTAAACAAAACAGTCAAGTAAACAAACAAACAAGCAGACAGACAGACAGACAGTCATGCTGTAAACAAGTGAACAAAACAGTCCAGTAAACAAACAAACAACAAAGTATACTAATGAACAGGAAACAGACATACAATAAACAGGCAAAATTCCAAGAAAGTAAGAAAATAACTGATTGATATTTGTGCGCTATATTATATATGTAGTTAAGAATTATAATGATATACTTTATTTATAACTTATTGTAACTACAAGCGGATCCCTAGAGAGGACTGTATTCTTTATCCTTAGGAAATCAATTTAGCACAGACACCCTTCTGGTATATTTTAAGGCTATTGTCTCCCAATAAGGCAATTCAATCTACCAATGAGATTTAGCCTCCAATAGTGACTTCCCAATGAAATTACTGTACCTTCAACCAAAGTGCTTTCAATCCGTTCTTCAAAATATGACTTCCTCTTCAGTGATGGATATCGTGAAGCCCCTTCTTTAGAGTCTTTTGGTTGGATGCTTGCAAATCAGCCAAATCGTCATTATTTAACAAGAGTTGCTGTACATGGATTCCACCACCACTTATGTTTTACATCTGGATACCATGTTCCTAAGATAATTGTATATGTAAAGAATGTAAGAAAAGTGCATGTGATAGATACCATATATTTAAATGCAGCATGATAACTTCCTATATTGATTTTGTTAAGAAATCTGAACAGGAAGTACGTGACAAGTAAATTGAACTATTTTTGATTGTATAGCTTGAAGTATAATGTAACCATGTATCATTATATAAAATGTCTACCCTGAAAGTGGGTGAAATATATCCCTTTGAACAACCAAAGTGACTTCACCCCAAAGGAGACTCGACATACTACAACACAAAGAAAATGTCTTTGCAGAAAATATTCGAGTGCTTCAGAACAATTAACAAATTATCAACCGTAACTGTTTTGAATAGTGTGAGTAAATGTAATCGTTACGTCATGAACTTTATTTAATCTGAGTTATAGTATAATGATTTGCTT
>OFHS01003430.1:0-16525 GCA_900245855.1 Calvadosia cruxmelitensis | reverse complement strand
AGACTGGTAAGCCGTGAAACTAGATGCCTGATGCCTGGCTGGAAACATTAGCTTTGCATTTTATCTGTCTAGGCTCCGTAGTCCAGCGTGTGATCAATGTTCATGTGCATTTGGGACTGGAAAGACCTTCATAGGCCTATGCAATTTAGGAGTCTGCACTGTGATACTGATGCGATTATATCAAAATGATACGTCTACTGGTGCTGTAATGTTTATGACATGCCCCTTCTTAGGGACAGTGAATTGAATTCTTAAAAATTATAATTATTTGAATGTCGATTGATTTCTATTGTTGTCTGCTGCAGTGACTGCTGGTGTACATTCTTGCGAGACATGCTGAGTCGTGATGTCTCCTGTTCGTACCACGCTTGATGGGAAGCTGATATTGGCTGAGTTCTTGTTCTTCCTTCGAGATGTTTAGCTGTTCTGCTGCATGCGTATTTCTAACTTGCTTTTGAAATATTTATATTGATGTTCTGCTGTTTTCTTTGTGTGTGATGATTTGTAGTCCATTTCTTGATTATATTGTAACTTGCGGTATCCTGCTCTTGCTTCCTTGAACCTGAATACATACTTGCAAGAGTGCTGCTATAGAGCTTCTGGAGGCCCAACATTTGAAAAATTTCCCGAGGGGCATGCCCCCGGACCCTCCTAGTGGGCGGGGCTTTGCCCCGCAGGGAGTCTGAGCACCCCTCAGATTTTAGGCTGGATCCGCCCCTGGCGAGAAGCAGCAGGTCAGTTCCAGGTTCTCTATAACCTTTCTTCTACAGCGTAACAAGCTATACTAATTGGCACCAGTGCTGATATTTTTACATCTTCTTAACCAACATCAGGCCGTCGCAGCACTATCACACTGGGCCATATCCTGCAATTTGCAACAGGCTGTGACGAAGAACCGCAAACGGAGTTCGGGCTCCATCCGAAAGTACAGTTTACAGAAGTAACTGGAAGCTTCCTGCCCACAGCCAACAACTGCTCGAACACACTAAGATTGCCAAGGCCAACGCATCACGTCCCCCTACCCCACGTGGAAGTTCTTTTTGAGCTTTTTGATTATGCGTTTGCCAATTCTTACTTCGGCAATATGTAAATTTCAGGATTATCACAGCATTTTATTATTGTGTTCTTAGTATTTTTGTGTACACAGTGCAGAAGCATAAGTGCAATAGTAAGCAATGCATACAGTATATACAGCATAACTCCCGAATGGAAAACATGTATGTTACGCCGGATTAATCCGGCGCACAGATCTGGTGCGCCAACAAGAAATTTGGCGTACCGACCTACTATTTTCAGTTTTGGCGTACTGTTGGCGTCTGGCGCATTCTAAAAAAGTTGCCGTATGTGGACGCCGGCACGCCGCCACGTTGGTACAGCATGCAATGAAAGCAAAAACAAGGCTCCGCTACTAATAATGCGCCAGCCGCCAGTGGAAGTTTTGTTTCCTATGGTTACACACAAGGTTTGCTGCTCAACCACGTGGCGCCAGGCTCAGATTTCAATCACGCCACGGTTCACGGAGTTGTGGTTGCACACGTCAGTGGCACAGCTAGCCCTGCATGCAGTCAACTGGGAAGAGGTCATTCTTGACTCACGGATCTAAATTATACTTGAAAATAGCCACGGGTTTAGAAACTACAACTCCATCTGGTATTGAATTCCACATTGGCGAAACAAAACTGCTAAATTGCAAAGCAAATTATAACAGTTGTCAGTTCAATAGAGGGTCGGCAATGGCAGTATGGAGACAGTAGAGTAGCAAGCGCTGACAGCCTCTTGCTTTGCCTTTTCACAGCTTTGAGTGGGATTGGCAAACCTCTTCAATAAATTTATCAACATTCAGTTCTCACAGAATATTTACCACCAGCTATTAGCGACTGAAAATGTGCGCTGTTCAAATTGGAAACTTCAATGTTTTGAGCATATCCATTTCCAATTGTCTCTAGGCTACCCGAATCTATCTTTTGTTTTGCGAGTTGAGGTTCGAATTAATATAGATAGTTGTCGACCAACGCCGATTCCATTGTGATTGATTGTAACATGAGCCCAGAGCTATATGAGCGTTGCGTGAACAAGCAACCGCTGCAAGAGCGAAGTTAACAAATGGAGCAATCTGAGATTACAGGTATTGACAAGTAGCTAACATAATTATAATTTTGTTTTCGATAGCCTTTTCGTTCGATGCACTGGACAAATCGAGAACTGTTGTGCAACTGGTTGTTTTGGATTTCGTACAATTATCGTGGTTTGGGCAACAGAATCTCTTGCAGCTGCAACTGCAAGGTCCATCCCAAGACCTATCAAAGCCACTGTCTTGCATCAATATTTCTGTCTTCGGTGGGCTAGGGCGTCTGTCGACTGTCGTCATAGCAGAGGGTCCACTTTAAAATCGTTTGCTTTATGCCTTGAGGCCACTCGAGGGTCGACGGAGACCTCGACATGCGCTCTGCAAAAACCATAACTTTGAGCTAATGCGTGAAAACGAGACCGTGCTTGCATTTTCAGCATTTTCAGAGCGAGACAGGAAATTCGTAAAAAATGCTCAAATTCTGGCGTATTGACCTAAAAAATTTTGGCGTAAAATCCGGCGCATGAAATACATGTTTTCCATTCGGGCCCTGGTGTAGGTCAAACATGTTTGGCAACTGAAGACAAAATAGGACATCCTTCGTATTTTATTTATTTTGCAGTTTATTTTTATTTATTTATTTGATTTTCGCCCCTGAGGAGTGCCCCTGAGTGATATTTTGTTGCAACTGGCTTCAGCAAGTTCAGCTGATAGCAGGATTCCAGCCTTCCAGGATAGTTATAGGATTTAATACAGGGAGCAGACTCAGAATGAGAAAAATAGCTAGAGAAAGCAGGAAATTAGCTATCTTGTACATTTGACACTCGTGAGATAGTTGACGGCACTTACCCATCCATCACATCCAGATGCAAATAGTCCGCACCATTCTCAAGAAGCTTGCGGCATTCCTCCGCAAGACATGCCAAATCAGCATTCAAAATCGACGGACCAATTTTACAGCATAATGGACCGCAACTGTGATCCATTTTCGCTCTACAAGTAACCCTCAATACAGTTTGTAAGAAGCAATTCCTTCCTGGATATCTAACGAGGAAACCAGTCCAGTTACAGAACAGCCACCAAAAAGTTCCTTCGTGTATCTTTAAAATTCTGCCCTGTTGTAGCAGCCTCTTACTATTTGAAGAAACTCGATTTGACGTTGTATTATTGGCGGGAAACGTGCGCCAGGTTTATTGCTTTGGGTTCTATTTCCAACGACAGTGTGTTTGTCTGAGCAACATCTCTTCAATTATGAATTGTGAGCCTTTGGTGAATTCGTCCATGCTGCCACAGCACATTGGACGTCTTGTTACAGTCATTGGAAAGATCACTTATGTAAGTAATGCGTGTATTTTTACGAGCCAAGTCGCAGAACTTTGCTGTATAGACCGACTGTCTGAAGTCTAGACATATCCTCCGTCGTCTTGACTCGATAGCCAGAAGGCTAGCCGACTAGGTAAACCTAGCTGTGTAGAAGACTGCTTGGTATCGATGAATGGCGTGCGAGTGAAGTGCTTGGTTTTTAACGTCGAGTACACCTGCCCAAACAATGTTTCCATGCAAGTAGTAGGCTAGTCCTACCACAATACTGTCGTGACCACAATAGTTGTTGAAAATTGGAAGTCCCTGATAGGTTGCTCAGCTATAAGATCTATTTTATTAGACAGCGTACTCAGCTGACCACGACAAAAGTAATGACACCTGAACTCAGAATAAACATCGCTACATACAGTGAAACCTCGTTATTACCACTATGATTTTCCAGTCAAAAATCGTGATAATAAGCGGGTCGTGATATTAAGCGGGTGCAAATAGTTGATTCTGACGTAGCTTTGTTCTCAAAGTGAAGTGATATTAAGCGGATTGTGATATTAACCGAGGTGATATTAACAGGTTGCACTGTACTTACATTGCATGAATAGCATAGACATGGAATGGAGGCTAGCTCAACATAATCATAACACATACAACAGTAAACAAAAAAGTTGACTGGATGAAATTGTATACGCATTAAGCAAGCTGAGCATTGATGCAGAGTTTGTAGGATAACTGCCGTAGATGCGACTTATGGGTAGCTAGTCCATCGAAAGGCTCGGAGTAATGATGGGAAAGCACACACGAATCTGTAGCGACCGACGAAAAGCTCGGATTTATCTTCTATGTGCTGACACAATTGACCGATGTACACCTCGAAATATAATTTTCATAATCATTATCATCATAATTTATTCTGAACCCAGTAAGCCATAGGCTTTTTTCATGGGGCACATACATAATAAGACAGGGGAAAGTTACATACCGTAGAAGCATGTTAACAGGAAATAGATTTTGAATAGACAATATGAAGGAGACAATTTATACAAATTCTGAATAGAAATTTAACTGACACAACAAGAGCAATAGACGTGTAAACGATGCAACAGAGACCAATTACGACGAACAGTGGACGAAAAACAGGATACGACGAACGAATAACGCAGCGACAAATTAGTATGTTCATTTATTGTGAGAGGATAATCCACTTATTACACAGGCTGTATGTAAAAGTTGTGCTAATCCATAAGATTATTATTTGTCATTTCACTAGCTCAGTCCCACTGGAAATGAGATCAAACTCGAATTACCAGACGGAAAAGAAGTTACCGTTGCATTGCAAGACCCGGTAAGACCCGTTCCTTGCGGTTCCTTTTTGTTTTCATATTACTGGAATGTCATTTGGGTTTTACTTGCAGGAAAGTGACAAGCAATGTGTATAGCTTGATTGACAACAACGTAATGATATCAAATGCTCACGTCACCAAAACGCTAATTTACATGTCTTACGCAACAAAGAAACAACAGAGAAAACAACTACGCAAGTTCTGTCCATAGCGACGAATAATCAACCACCACAAAATTGCAATGCGAATAAATGCCAACTTTTATCTGCCATCATATTATCGGCAATAGTTCTAGTCATCATTTATTCCGTAATATGGTAAGCTAATTAAACCTTTTTCACACATAGTTACCTATGTTGACAGGCTCAGCTGTCGGCTATCACTGTAAGCTGCAAGGAGAGTGATGTTTTCAATCGTAAGAACATTCAAATCCTGTATAGTTCATTACAGGAAACTTACTTGCAAATTTGATGAAACTCTAGGATCAGTTTTTATCATTATCGTTATTCATTTATTCATAGCCTGATTAGCGTCAAGGCTATTTTCCACAGGGCTGATACAAGGATAATATGTACGACTAATATTTACAAGATTATCTGATAACAATCATTTCCATGATATTTATTGTTCCCCTGATCAAACATAAACAGTTTTGATAGAAGGCTTGGTTGATCTCGTAAACTCATGTCTGAAAAATAGCTTATTTGTATTGTTGTTTTTAGCTTGGAGATGCACTGGAGGGTTTCATGGAATTGACGGCAAAAGTAGAGCGCAATGGATCTTTGCTTGCTGAACGATTCATTAGCTTTGGTGACGCAGACCTAGGTATGGACGTCATTTGCCTTCTGCTCGAACCAACAGAGGAAATCAGCTTCGAACCAGCTAGCAAATACTCTTCTTTTTCACAAAAATTTGTTAATATCTTTACTCTGTTTTCGTCAACAGATTTGAGTTTGCTCAATGATGCAATAAACACAAGCATGGAATACCCACAGATATTTCCAAACAACCAACATTGAAGGAGTGCATGCCAGCTGAGTCAGGACAAACGGCAATATAGATTGGCAATGTACCAGCAAATGTAGTACATTTTATGCATCAACTGGGCAGCAAGATTATTGAAGGCTGCGAGCTACTGGGATAAAAATATAGTGTACCCAGTCAGAGCAATGTGACAAGAACATTTCCCGGTTAATATCATTCGTCGCCATACAAACTTTTATGAACATAACATTTTGATTTTGTACATGCCCTGTAGCTGCAAAGTAAATGATGAACCGGTATTAACCACTAACAAAATTTCTCAAATGTTACCTATTTCGTTATCAAATCACAGACCTACTTTTCATCCATTATCATTTATCACGTCACAAGCTTTGCGTCAATCATCACAATACAATGCACACATATAGTTATAAAAGATAGGTAGAAATCAACAGTCTTTGCAAAATTTGTTTCCCAGTTGCTACAAATTTGTATTCTTCTAATCATCTGACGATACTAAGAGGGTAATGTTGACGTTGTCGTGAACTCCCTGTAGTAAGAGCTCTCCTTCATAGTTGACAATCTTCTTTCGTTTCGCAGCTCGAAGTGTTCCGACAAGTGCTGTTAACAACAATCACCAAAATACAAATTTAGGAACACAGGGAATAAGAACATAGAAGCTCTCGGAGCATGACTCACGGATAATGCATCCATATAACAATTACAACGTAAATAACATAAGACATGAAATACAGTCGAACCTGCCCCTTAATTAGCGACACCTTCGTTAAGCGGACACTTCTTCTGGCTAACACGGACAGTGGACTCTTTCCCTTAAAGCTGTTGTATCTTTGTGGTTTAAATTTCAAAATCCTTTATATAAATACATGTGTTGTTTTTAGCCTATTTGCTGACCAAATCAGAGCAATTGTTCAGTTCAGTTCACCTGTGTTATATCCGCGAGCAAACACTTTTGTTTACACTTCACAGAAATCGTAACGATGAGACGCCAACAACGTCACCGCTATTGCCGATTTTGAATGTAGTCAATTAACGCCCACAAAAGAAATTTCACGCAAGGATGTTTATTGATTCACTGCATTTCCCTACACTCCTGGAATATTATTGCTCAACTTTAGTCGAGTCATTGTCTTCCTATTGTCTTTCTCGCAAAGCAGCCTAGTCCGCGCAAGATAGATGATGTGAGCTTGTGAAGAAAAAAAGAAAAAAACACTCCGTTTTCCCCCTCTCATAGCATAGACGTCACGTTACCATAGTAACCGTGAGTAAAAAGTAAGAAAAACAAAAATAGAAAAAGATATTTCAATAGAAGCCATTTCAGCTTCATTACTGCTGTATTTCGATAAGCTTCCTTGAGAAACACAGTGTCACAGTGCACAATGAAACCTGTCTATAACGGCCACCCCTGGGACCTGATAAAAATGGCCTAAAGTTATAGACAGGTGGCCTTTCTGTCCAAGTTGATTTCTATAGAAAGTATCATTTTCGGATTATGAAGAGCAGAAGAGTGGCCTTTATACACAGGTGGCTGCTCTACAGAGGTGGTCGGTAATAGGCCTACAGTTGCGACTCAAAGCACGACGCTTACTGTTCTTTTATGATTTTATTGATTTCCTGCCAGAAACCTTTCAGCATCGTTCTCAAAGGGATATTAACCGGTTTGATAAGTTGGAACCAAGTCACTTCTATTTCAGTCTTGCAGCGCTGTGGCAGCTCATTATCTGCCGTTGCCAGTCCAGTACTAGTGTTGGTGTGGTCTAACGGCTAGTACATGTGGCTGCTAGTCAGACGTGCCAGGGTTCGACTCCCGGCCCAGCCGACACATAATTATAATTCGTTATGTCTTCTGTGGTTTTAATTGTCGAGGGAAACAAGCTGTTGGCTTATTGGGCTACCCATGTTAAAAAGTGGCATTTACATTTTTTACTAATCTCCCTCCACTACAAACTCCACGTCCAGGAGGCCTGCAAATTCTACTATCGCGTCTACTCGGTGATTTTTCTACTAATCAAAGTACGTATTTATTTAATTAAAAGACGTGCTACGTCGTCCCGCAGCCAGATGTAAATTTCGTAATGATTGCCATCCGGTTGCCGAAATCCCCGGAAATAAGAAAACAATGGCATCACTAGCTCGCGTGGATTCTGGTTGCCTACAGATCATCCATTACACCACGACACTGCTACGAAAAATCAGGGAGAATAGTTCATCATAGCATATCATTCCCTAAGACCCTAACAATTTTGGACGGAACGGAACCCCTATACCTAGTCCAAGTTTACGCTGTTAAAAATTGTAATGTTCTTCGGTCCTACCTTCGAAGATGTTGGCGCATTTGTCATCATTGAACAGCACACCAAATGTCACAACAAACTGGTCGTCTGCATTTTTCGTACCGAGGCGTTTGATTTCTCTTTGGAGAAGCTCAACTTCGTGTGCAACATTCATCTAAACGAATCAGAGATCAAAACAGCTTGTGGCTTGTTTTGTCTAGCAAATGTAGATTGATCATCGTAAAACAAAAGAAACAGATTCTACTAACATCTAAAGAAAGCTTATTTGAGTATTTCTTGTTAGGGAGGGATTAAATTGGGGTTAGGAAGATAATAAAACGAAAGTTGAGGCATACCTTGGCTGGTTTGGGATGGCACACCTTGAAATATTGAAAGATCCGCTCAAAATGTTTGAACGATAGTTGTCTACCAATGCCTCTATTTGAAAGCAGAAAGTGAGGCAGAGCAGATTTCTGCTAAAGACAGATCTTGCTCTTCCATACAAACTAAAAATAAATTTGACCAATGAGAGCAAAAAGTGAAATTTGGCGTTCATTGATTGGTCAATGAAATAGGAGCGACACTATGTGCAGTTGATCAGCTGTTGATTGTATCGTAAGTTGAATTTGCAATCCTGACCCATGCTCGTTCGATGTGTTGCGACTCAAAAGCACAAACGATGCTTGTTGTTCAAACGTGTCTTTGAAAGCCTCTTGGATACCGTGCTCTGCATGAAACCTCTTGTGTAGTTACTGGAACTATGTCCTTTGATGATGATGAGTCAGATTATCGCTGCTGTGGGTAGTGAGTACGCAGTGACTGCCTTCTTCGTCGCTGCTGTCGCCGCCATAGTTGTGCCGTGGTACGCATTCCGACCAAGCAGGGACTTTTCTTCGTGGAGGCAAACAGCTGGGACAGTTACATCAAGTGAAGCTATTACACGGCAAACATCATCATCTACTTTGACCAGGAGTAACTCTGCCGGAGATACGCAGAGAACTTTAAACTCTAGTGGCGACTCTCCGTCGTACCCATCAACATCTGACCACGAAGGGACGAGCGTACTTGACAAAATGAGCTTTACAGTGCGTGTAAAGTATCATGAAAGCGACCGACAATTCAATGTTACCAATGCAACAACTGTGGAACACCTCAAAAGGTAAATTATCCCTGTAGAATGTTTCTACAAGAGGGTTTGATGTTACTTGTTTTGGTGAATGAAAATGGAAGACTGTGCAATTTGTTGAAATGAGAACAACGATAAGCATCTAAGACTCCATGTACTTGCGGGCTGTCTGTTATCTACTGTCTGTAGGGGGAGAGGAGTCCCTTTACCAGCTGTTCGAGTTTCTTAGCAGGGTATAAAATTATGATGAAAATGAAGGTAGGAGAATTGTGCGTAATCAAGACAACCTCACAACCTTCCATCTCGTAACTTTCTAGAAGGCCGCACAGTGGACGCCGATATGTGCAAAATCCCAAATCCGTTTATTTACAAACATCTACGAATTTATCCCAATTTAGTAAAACACTGCATTTTTAAGTCAAATGTATGCAAATGCTCTTAATAATAATAATAATAATAATGGCTTTTATTACAGTACTTCCACTGGGTGGCTCTTCGCCTGTAAAATACATAGCAATCCTGAAATTTAGTAACTTAATTAACTTAAATACATAGAGTCTTTCACTATTACACAGTAATAAATTATCAACTGACTTAAACTGGGTAAAATACAAACTTAATTAACTTAATTAAGGCTAAAAACATTCTATAAATAAATATACTAATAAATAAATAACTAATTTAGGCTAAAAATGTGCTGTTAATTGACCTTCGTGCAGAATTCCTTAAAACAGTTTATATTACGTAAATTGCCAAGCAGGGGATTAAAAAGTTTGGCAGCAAGGTCTTGAAAAGTTCCAGTTTCCATTGGAACTTTGAGTGAAATGGCAGAGGCCGATCTTAGCTTATAAGAATCTACTTGGTGCACGTTGAGATTTAGGAATTTCGGTCCTCTTACAGGCTGTTTGAGAAAACGTTTTGCGTATAAGCGGCTTGCACTGATGGCTAAATTCGTTTCACTTGGCTGCCATCAGAAGTCATTGTAGTGCTTGGTAATTAAGCCTTGTCCTGCTATTGACGTATATACACGTTTTGGAAACAAGTTAAAAGTAGCAACATGTAACCAATCAGATAGTTAGTCCTTGGAGATCAACCAATAAGCAATCGATAAAGCGACTTTAAGTCTTTATTTAACTAGTTTTATCAGCAGGACAAGAGTTAAGATGACACCAATGAGTCTCAGGCTACTGTGGAACATCTTGTGATTGGTCTACAGGGGCCTTATTCATGGACCGGAACTTAAACGTAGTCCGGGACTAAACATTCAGTTTGAGCTTAATTTGCTAAAATCTGTATATGGGACTTGAGATTTAATCCTGGACTATGCTTTAGTCTTCGTACTGGATTTAAACTTCCCTGCTGTCTTTCAAGAATGAAAACATTTTTTAAAAATAAAAGGTTCACTTCTCTCCAATTGGTTACCGGTATCCTTATTCAAATGTCGCTTTTGATAAGGAATTTTAAGATTTTTGGGAGAATAGCTTTTGAATCAGAAAGAGGAATAAATAGTTGTTTATCGTTTATTTTAGTGGTGGAATAATTCAAGTATCATTAAAATTATGAAATGGCTACCACACGGCCAGCCTTTCTTGTTACAGTTTGTAAGATTGACCAAACTCAACTCAACTTAGAGGTGGGCCGATGATTGTTTTACGATAATCGATTAATCGTTTGAAATAATCGATTATTAATCGAATTAATGCTAAAAATAGAAATTTTTAAAATGAGCTCATCAAAAGGTGTCAAATGCATTGTTATGCTAATATGTATGCGTGATTCGCATCACTGGTAGGAGTAGAAGTTTTTGAAGAGTGTTTACTGTTTGCGAACTTTGCAAGCAATGGTTTTGCTTTTCGTATTCACAACCAGTTTACGATTTCTCGGAACTTGGTACACCTGTAGGCGCGCGCTGTTTACCTTCTATCTCCAAACAGAGAATGCTTTCATTATTCGAGTCAACTGTATGCAGCAGTAATGCTACCACTAAACAGCACAACTTCGTCGAAGAATGCATTTTTTCTCTTCTTTTTGTGAACGATTAATCGATTATTGAAACTCAAAACGATTAATCGTGTCCAGAACGATTAATCGAATTATTCGATTTATCTGGCCCACCTCTAACTCAACTTGTATATATTTAGCCATTTTTGGCATCAAAAATAGTTTTATTGCAAAGTGTACTCAGCCACGTGCTTTTCTACAATCGCCAATTCCAATTACAGTTTTTGGCTGTCGAAGTCCTACATTGCAGCTCAAACCAGGGGCGGATCTAAGGGACGTTTGGGAATGAGGCAAAACCTTTGAAACATTCACCTCCGGGAAGCATTTTATGAGAAAAATTTGTACTAAATAATGGAAACATGCAAGGCTACACAATGTGAAAGATATAACAGATAATAATGTATTATTCTATATTCATTGTACAATGGACGCCCTCTAGGAAAACCATCCATGGTGGCATGGCTAGCATCAAAGTTTGCCGCTTTATACAACCAAATCTCTCCTGCACGCTTTCTCTTAGCTAATTAATCACACTTCGTTTAATAAAACGAACCACTTGATAAAACCAAGATAGACCTAGAGTTGTCCTGGGGTCGTTTTATTAAGGAAAATAGACTGTATTATGCTTGTTACTCTATGCATTATCTTAAGTTGTGCCGGTCTAAAGATTACACTGTGCACTCCGTGCAGCTGTTGACAATACCAGTAACTAGATCATCTGAATTGCTAGTCGCCCAACTTCCATATCACTCAAAATATCTTAAAGGTCTGGCATAGCCATATCTTTCACTACTGTCAATCTGCACTAATTGCAATTGTAAGAAAATGCAAAATTAAGAACCAAGCTGGTGAAATACTCTCCGAAACCTGGATGAATCTCAATTTTGGGAGCCAGTGCGAGCAAATTGGTTTCTGACGTGCCAAGTTGCGAAATTTTTAACAGAGCAATAACTTTCAGAATATTTAGCCATCCAACTAGATAGGCCCCTTTAAAACATTGCGCTAGGCCAGCGGCGGCGCCAGCCAGAAATATTTTGAGGGGACAAAACCAAGTTTAGCTGCTCTAGTGAGGCTTGGGGGTGAAGCCCCAAAAATATTTGACGATATCTCTCACAGTTGTGCAAATTGCTTTAATCTGGATGACATTTTCAAACATTATTGCTTCTCTCACGTATCCTTCAATATGCTAAACAATAGCTTACTGGGTGTAATTGCGACGCCTCAAAAATCTCCCTCCCCTATGGAGAGTTTTTTTTACGAATTTGGAGGAATTGAAAACTCGACTTAAACTGGACGCGTCCCCACCAGTCCACCCCCTGGCGCCGCCCCTGCATTACGCCCTAGAGGGCTTGACTCTTAAGACAGCCCTGACTGATATCAACGATCAATTCATGCTGTATTAGTTTGTTAAATTCTCAGAATATGATTGTAGATTATTATTTAAAGTAAAGTTGTTTGAAGGTGTTGCTGTTGATTTTTTTCAATTTCCTATGTGTTTGGGATTGCGTTTAATTGATGTTGTAGGCCTAACAACATTTTGTTTTAGGTTGGCATTTCCGACAGAATTTAACCAGGGAAAGAGAATCAGATTGATATTTTGTGGACGAATTCTCCACGAGGACAACCATACACTCGAACAATACAACATTGGAGCCAACAGCATTCTCCATTGCCAAATCTCCGATGTACAACAACAATCTAACGAAAACAGACAAGCGTACACTGATCAAGGACCGGACCTTGATCTAGGCCACGTGCTAATCCCAACCATTGCTATCGGTCTCTTGATGGTGTGGTTTTGCGTTTTCACCTACTCTGAACTATTTACATCAACAAGTGTCACCGTATTGGGTGCCATGACGATATTATTTGGGATGTTTGTATTTCTTACGTAAAAGATCATAAGTATCTAGTAGTGCATATGTACCTATTCTGGGTCGTCGTTAGTAGCGCAAATCATGTATCTATCAGCTTCCCATATATTTTTCCAGTAGAAGAATTATAATTTATGTTCAATAATCAGAAACTCAACCGGCGTTTAATTTTGTTTGCCATTAACTTCTCATGTTCATTATTTCTCTTCACTTCGTCAACATACTCAATCAAAGAAACAGTATAGTAAAACCTGTCTATAACGGTCACCTCTGGGACCTGAGAAAAATGACACAGGTGGCCTTTCGGTCCTTGTTGATTTCTATAGGAAGTGTCATTTTGGGGTTATGAAGAGTGGCCTTTATACACAGGTCGTTGCTCCGTAGAGGTGGCCGCTAATACAGGTTTGACTGTAGTTTGAATTTTGTTTGGGTAAGACTTCAAATTCCATTATCATAATTATTTCTTGTCTCTCATCATCTAATTGATAACTGAATTAAGTACGCTGATAACGTCGCGCAAGTACGTTGCTTCAGCCTAAAGTCAACAACAATTGGTGAACAATGACTTTGAATGTTTTTTAACAACACCGTCCAATTATTCATAGATTTTCTCTTCTAAAACAAATAAAAGCAGCTTCAATCCAGGCTTTGAATGTTTTATCCTTCAATAAAAGACGTATCACCACAACACTGGCATCTGATGCATCGTTCTCTGACGTGTCTATGAAGTATAATTTAAAGTTGAAAGAGTGTGTCACAAAGATAAATCCTGCAGAGGTCAGATTGTCTTAACAACGTCTTGGTTCTTCTTTTCGATCAAGGTGGTTTGCGGTATTTGCATTGAAGCCATACTCTGTACATTTTGAGCTGTCGTCCGCGGTTCACTTGCAGGCGTCGATCGATGAGATTTTGCTCCTTCGTTAGACCGGCATTTGTGAAAAGCAAATGTAGCTCATCTAATATACAACACAAAGAAACACAATCATATAGTTACGGTGCCGTCTTGGCAACACGAAATGCTAGCGCAGTGAGCCCTAATCAACCAACCTTGTGTGAAAAAATAGACACGTGTTCCATCGCCACGGACGTAAAAATTGTCAGATAGACATCGACCTAAACAAAAAATAAGCATTATACCTACTACATTCAAACTTGTATTAGTGGCCACCTCTATAGAGCAGCAACCTGTGTACGAAGGCCACTCTTCATAACCCCAAAATGATACTTTCTATACAAATCAATCTGGACAGAAAGGCCACCTGTCTACAGAAAGGCCATTTTCCTCAGGTCCCGAAGGTGACCACTATTGACAGGTTTCACTGTAATTGGAATTCATCCTTAACTAGTAAGAAAAGATGTTGACACTCAGTTGCTTACCAATTAATCTTTACAGTCACTACAATTCACATAACTTTGTAATACTTACATTAATTTGGAACTACAAATATTTGTATTATTAAAACAGAAGTTTGTACGACATTAGTTATTAATTAATTTATTAATTTATAAGGAAACAAACTAATTAGAAAATCATGAATAACATTTTGGTGACAAAAACTACTTTTTGTAAATTAATAATACCGGTAATTGATAATTTATATATGACCAAATTATCAGCCTGAATTCAAGTCTCGTAACTATTCGTTATTACATGCTGGATTTTTGTGCGACTCCAATCAAAATTTAATAATTATGCAAATGCAATAAATATGTGCACTTAAGTGGGTCGCATCTGCTTCGCAAGACGCTGAACATTCAATTTGAATGACAAAAAGCTTGTAGCATTACAATTTGTTGGCTAAATTGTATCGCAAAGAAAATTTTGCCAGATTATACGACTTCCAAATTGTGATTTCGAGAATAAAATTGCAACCATTCAGAAAACAAGCAAATGACAGACAGACAGACAGGCATCAAAGCCGTCTTCTTACCGTTTTTAAACCTTAACTGTGCCATATCGTATCTGCCATAATCACGAAACAGCAGTCGTCCGCCTGGTTTCAGTAACTAAAAAAACGAGACAACACACACTTACGGTAATTGTCAACTAATCCATTGCATCTGTATGCCTACAACATTCACAAATAACAAGGAAGAGGTGTACTGAAATTTCAGTTAGAAAACTCTCTTCACCAAACTAATGTTCATAGCCAGATTTGCCTTTTTGCTATGAGGCAGGTCTACTCTCAAATGCCGTCAAATATGAATCTTGATTTGCTCTATGTATTCTGTGTTTCATCATTATCATCGACGGTGCATGACATGGCTGGCGTTGTCGCAGGCCCGGTGAGTTACCACAATTTTCAGTCCATTGCAATTGCAAATTTTCACCATGTAGGAAAGGCTCTGTAGCAGGGTTGGCAGTCCCTAGCTCTGCCAGTGGATTCTGCAGAGAATGTGGCTGATCAGGTGCTGCTTGGACGCTGCTATACTCAGTGTAGCTGGTTCAATTACACGGTGCTCGTACAGCTGTTGTGTATAAATGTGAATAGCTGAATAGATTGAGTAACTCATAGCTACATACCTATGTACTTGACAGTAATGGATTACTCGTTGTAAATAGAATTACAGTCAAACATGTGTTAGCGGCCACCTCTATAGAGCAGCCACCTGTGTATAAAGGCCACTCTTCATGACCCCAAAATGCCACTTTCTATATAGATAAACCTGGACAGAAAGGCCATTTGTCTATAAAGGTCATTTTCCTCATGTCCCAATGGTGACCATTATAGACAGGTTTCACTGGATAACAAAATCTGATTGTTGTGTCGTCATCCTATATCTGTAACTATGTGTAATTTATGCTAAGTGTTGTAGTATTTCTTGTGTGTAATCTGCAGACCCTTACTGTTAGAATCTGGAATGTGAAGGAGTGTTGATTTAGAATATGTCTATTGATCTCGCGTTGTCTCTGCTCTTGACGTAACTGTATTTCAGATAATGATATAACATTGATGTTTCAGACTAGACTTGTTAAACCATTTGCCTACATCAATAAAAAGGCAACCCGGCACTCAGGCAGACCTCATGCATGGCTAGACACAGCGTATGAAGGGGCAGAGCAAAACTAAAAGGCGTACAATTTGCATCTGGCTGAATCTCGTGAAATATCTTGTGAAATATCTTGTGAAATATATTGGGTCTGCCTAATTCGAAGACTTGTAATTAGAATATTCATCTATTTCGAACTACGATCTCGGTCCCTTGATCTCGCGCGTTTGCCTTCTGTCTATTGTTCGTTGGAAGACAATTGATTTCCTATTATTATTAATTCGAAGCTCGTAAAATTCGAAGCATTTTTTACAGTCCCTTGATACTTTGAATTAAGCGGATTCCACTGTGCAACATTATGTTACCTTGCTCAAGGACTGAATTGTCGCTTGCATTCTGAAATTAAGACATCATAATTGGTTATCAAATACAGTGCATGTAGCATACCATAAAATTATGCAGATGGGATATATGATAAACGATAATAGATAAAATGTAATGTAAAATGTAATAAAATGTAAAATGTA
>OFHS01003429.1:0-17003 GCA_900245855.1 Calvadosia cruxmelitensis | reverse complement strand
CGGTCGTGGTGAGAATTCTCGTGCAACTGGTTACAGAGATTTCGCGCGCACATCTCACGTGACTCCTTAGCGAAATAGACCAATGACGAAGTAGAATAGAAATCAAATAGGATTTTATGATTTTATTTTTAGACAACCAAGACCACGGAACAGAGGCTATTACGTCACCACCTTGCCGGATTATTTTAAAAATGGCAGCCTCAAGGAGGTCTGTATCTTGCCTATTTGGAAATCCTGTAATCAAGACTCATTGCGGCTCGGTTTGTTCTGGCATGTTGCAACCAGTTATCGAAGTATGCGCCAAAAGCTGTTACGCAGCCAATAGAAGCGGTGTGAGATTTATTAGCCGAGTTGCTGCACCGTTGTCGTTTCACGGTAAGATGCATTCATGCTCGCCTCGTGTGCTCTGGTTGAAAGCACACGATATGCATTCTCGTTGCACGTGTGATTTATGAATTGCAATACGATATTTTATGCCTTCAGGTTCTCAGCGAATAGCACCAAAAGTTTTGCATCAAACTGTTGTGTTTGCAAGGCCTTGTCTTTCGCAGAGCGTCAGAAATTTCAATTCATCAGGTAGGCCCAGTTATGCATTTATGGCTGGCTTGTAACTTAGCCTATTTCGACTCTCGTTGCTCGTTATATTTCAGCCTTGTGGTTTCGACGAATCGTGTGCAATGATGTTTCGAATTTGCAACAAATTCTCTCGCAAACGAAGAAGGCCTGACCTGTGCACAATAGAGACCTGGCGTTTTCAACTGTGCAGTGTGCATATAATCTACCTACATATTATCCAATTTACATGATGTGCATTAGTTACGATTTTGCTTTGGTGCCACATGTGATTGACTGAAGGGTTTAACATGTATGCCAGGGGGTCTGAAATACTGGCAAACCGGATCTTTCTTGGATGGTTAAATGCCAGTATTCTGAGACGTCTTGCTGTGTTAATATTTGTTGCTATACTCGATCGTTAAACAATTTAATTGCTGATGCACCTAGTAATTGGTTTGCATAAATTCATTGGCACTTTATTGCACAGAATCATAGATCATGAATATTGTAATTTGCCATTGAATAAGACCTATTGAAATACAATTCCTATTAATTGTCAGTAGGCCTATTAAACAAGTGGCAGTAACATGTATTGCCAGCTGGATCACTTGTTTTCTGCTTCACTATGAGTCAGCGGCTATCATTTCTATTTTCGCTTTGGCAGAGAGAAACAATCGGAAAGACTACTATGACCTTTTAGGAGTGTCAAAATCAGCATCGTCATCGGAAATCAAGAAGTCTTACTATCAGGTAAGCCAGCATCCAATTGAAATGCAGGATTGCAATTTAGTTTTGAAACCAGGTGGTGGTATTGCACTTAAGTCAGCTCATGTGAAAGTAGCCTTGGTAAAGTATGGTCCTTCTTTTCTAAAGTCATGCGCCTTAATGAGCTTGCTAGACTGCAGTTTCACTGGTGGTGCAGGTATTTTTATCTCACACCAGCAGAGGGTTAATTAATTGTGTGCGGAGTCTCCTGGAAAATGTTGTGGCTTTCTAGAATCATGTCAATCCCATTGGATCCATAACTCCATAAGGTACCAAACATTTAAAAATCAGAAGTCTTCTGACCTCAAATGTCCTTTTTGAACTTTTGCAAGCCTTCTGGAAGACATGTGTCCTCCAAGGGATCCCGACTTCAATTGTCCCGGGGTCTTCTTAAGAAATTTGATGAGTCTCTTGCAGTTGCTATTGCTTTAAAATGTCTGTGTTGATGTGTCTATCCTTGGTTACAGCTTATGCAGAGCATAGGCCAACATAGTACATACACATGATTAAATGTAGATATTGGAAATATACAAATGCAAAATATATTTTATGGATTGTTTACCTTTTTTCTTTTTACGTTAAGTTAATTTTATTTCTTTGATTTTGTAATAGCTTGCAAAGAAATACCACCCTGACACAAATAAAGATCCAACGGCCGCCAAAAAGTTTCAGGAAATACAACAAGCGTATGAGGTAGGGCATGTTTGTCAATGATCTAAGGTGTCTGTTTTTATGTGCATTCTAGATTGCACAATGGTACTTAGTCATTCAAGGTAAAAGAAAACATGCAATGAATTGAATACATCGATCTCGGCTGCGGAATGTCCTAGCTAATCATATCGTCTCACTCTCATAGTTGTCATTATATAACTTTGCTGCTGTTTTCAGATTCTTAGTGATGACAAGAAAAAGGCAGCTTACGACCAATTTGGACAGTCGGACTTCTCGGCAGGCGGTTGGTTGAGTTGGATCAAAATGTTGTCTTTGATTTCTTGTCCTACTCCAAAGATACCACAAATTATAATACCAGTCCAATTTTTTTAGTGGCCACCTGTCTTAAGAGACCACCTGTCTTAGGAGACCACCTACAGTAACAGGACACCTATCTTAAGAGGCCACCTGTCTTAAGAGGACCATCTGCAGTAACAGAACACCTGTCTTAAGAGACCACCTGTCTTGAGAGGCCACCTGTCTTAGTGTCTTGAGGGATCATTTCTCATTGGTTTCTTTGACAGAGCACTATTTGACTCTAAATGTTTTTTATACTGGTGCTAGAATACTACCTGTATTAGGGACCACCGGCGTCAGGGGGTCGCTTTATTTAAAAAAAGTCGTTTGGATGGTCACCTAAGTCAGGCAGGCTGTATTGTATCATGTCTCTCTTAGCTATGGCGTTTCAGTTGATTTGTTGATGCACTGGTTACCATCAATCCATCATTATCTTAATAGCGGTTAATATAACTAGTCACTTAGCTTGCCTGTGTTAATATTGCGATCCCAAAGTTGTTTTATTATACTGGAACTGCTGCTTTGTGTGGCCAGCTATCAGCTTAAACGCCACGTGTAGAGCTCTTCCGTGAGGCATTGTACCATAACAGCTATTTTCGTGTCTAATGCTCTTGTTACATCTGTGAGAGCGTCCAGTTAGACACACGTATTAAACAGTATAGGCAATAGTGGAATGTATAAAATTGTAGAAAACTAATTAGAAATTATTGAGGGCAGTCTGCTAAAAATGTATATGTGAGAAGTCGTGTTTCGATGTGTTTAAATGTATCTTGTGTGAGATCTATTCAACCACATTGACGCATCCTAATTATTCACTAATTTCTCCTTCCTAGGTTTATTTGCTTCGCATCCTTATTTCTATCTTTCTGTATGTTTGGGACCTCAAAGATATCTAATTATTTGTGTTTGGTAAAACCATTGGTTGGTGTACTTTCATCAATTATAAATGGCTAGATCCTTATGTCATAATGATAATGGTCCCTCGTCATTTCATTAACTTCTGTTGTGGTATATATTTCAGGTGGTGCATATGGACAAGATCCATTCTCAGGCCAAAACCCGTTTGGTTCACAAAATCCATTTGGCAACATGAATGCCGAAGATATTTTCAAGAGCTTTTTCGGGGAAGGCGGATTTCAAGGAGCCCAACAAGCTCAGGTATTTGGTGGCTCAAACTTTGCGAGGCTGTTGGTTAGACAAGCCGCAAGCTAAACGTTAAAATGAGACCAAGGCAAAAAGTAATTAAAGTGAAAGATTTTTCCCATGTACAGTTTCGTCCTTTTTTGTTTTGTTTAGAATTGCTGTAAAAATTAATTGTTTGTTTCGTTTTGTTTAGAATTGCTGTAAAAATTAATTGTTAATTGATTTATTTTATTCAATAAAGCATAAACTAGCACAATCTTCTACTTGCTTAACATACTTTTACTGCTGACTGACACTGCTTCTTTTGATTGCTGTAATTTTTTATTTGTATTCCTTATTAGAACTACGCTCTTAATCTATCCTTTATGGAAGCCGTGAATGGTGGAAATAAGGACATTCGTATTCGGACAAAGGCCACGTGCTCCCGTTGTAGCGGAAGACGAGCAGAACCTGGAACATCAGCAAGCCAATGTCCACAATGTCATGGCACGGGCGAGGTGAGATCATCACAAAGCAAGCAGATCATTTCAAATTCACGTTAGATTGATGGATGTGTGAGGCCTTCAGGTTAGCGCTATTGTAATGTCGGTCTTTATCTGTAAATCACTTCCGACTGTGAAATATGTCAATTCCCATAATGATCAGTTGATTATTTATTCAGATCAGAATTGAATACTTGCTGATGGCCATGAACAGCGGCACATCATCACGCGACTCACATCGTTAGATGTTATTATATTATTTATCGATTATCATTCATTTCCAGGAGAAACTCTCTACTGGTTTCTTTCACATGCGCTCTGCGTGTCGTCGTTGCAAAGGTCAAGGCCATGTAATCAAAGAGCCATGCAAGAAGTGCCATGGCAACGGCATTGTCAATGAGACCAGCACAATCACTGTGCCCGTTCCGGCTGGTAAGAACAGCGACAGTAACTACACTATTATTTTCCACCTTGCCCTATCGTACATATCTATTAGACAATGATGTCCATGTTGTATTTTCTGATCAGGAATTGCAGATGGCCAAGTCATTCGTGTGCCAGCAGTAGAGGGAGAATTATACGTGACTTTTAAGGTTTGCTGTGTTGATTTGCTGTATGACAATGTTGTAGTTGTATTTTATCTTATACAACAACTCATTGAAGGCCTCATTTAGTCACACCATGCCAATCTGTCGTTAGCACTGTATAATTGAATGAATATCACGTTTGGTTATGTCACATTCCTGCGTAATATCACGCCCTCCAAGATTTCACAAGTGTGGACTTTTCTATATAATTCTTTTTCAATGCAAACTCGGTTGTTTCCACAACTGAGGAGAAGTTTTGAATACCAAAATATAATACACTACAACAATTTGCCTAAGAGACTAGGAGATATTGACACCTAGCAGCTTGTTTGGTATTTGCAGTCTGTCTTGGTTTGGAAACTTGCAAATGGTGGGGCAGTGGGCAGCATCCTATCGTGTTAGTAATTTTGATAAATAGATTACGACTTTACGAGAAGCACCCCTGCTACTACTACTAGATGTGGTTGTTTTATTGTTCGCAAGAGTCAGCAGCATTTGTTATCGTCTACTGGCCGTGTCAGGCCTGTTAGGATGTGGAATGCAACAATGCACTACCTTGCCACCACAAGCAATCTATAAATATTTCAAAATCCAAGCTTGCTTGTAAGCAATAAATATCTTTCAGATTTGTATGGTGAACATTTTAATTACTGTTCATGTGATATTTCTGTGTAATGAACAAAAAGTTATCTACTTATCTTGTAAATTGATCAATTTACAGACTAAAGCCACACGCACACACAAGTCTACACTCACTTAATAATATCACTATTTTATTCTGGAAAAAGGCCGTGCTTTTACAATGTTGCTGTGGCTTGATAATGGATTTGTACAAAGCCTAAAAGCATCCTCAACCTACCTGACATCCTCCACGATGCTCTTGTCTAGCTTCTAACATCCTATCTCGCCTACTTGGGCCAAATGTGTGAACCAATTTTATCCTATTCATTAGGTGCTACAAATGCGGTGTCACGACTATCCAATAAATTATCAGAGGACATTCTCCACAAAATTCTTTGTTTTGTACTGTATGGTAGTTTACGACTACTGGCTGGTACTTGTGGTCAGGTCTTTGATTGCTACAGTGAAACCTGTTTATAACGGTCACCTTTGGAACCTGAGGAAAATATCTTTCTAGACAGGTGGCCTTTCTGTCCAGGTTGATTTCTATAGAAAATGTCATTTGGGGGTTATGAAGAGTGGTCTTTATACACAGGTGGCTGCTCTATAGAGGTGGCCGCTAATTCAGGTTTGGCTGTATTTTGATTGTCGAGTCATTCATTTCCATGGAATCTCTTGTTTGCTTGCAGGTCGCTCCCAGTAAAATATTTGAACGTGATGGATTTGATGTTCATTCTGAAGTGGCCGTCAGCTTCACACAGGTAAGCATCCAATCATCAACCACAATGCTTATAATTATGTAAAATCCAGATATAGTTATGAAAATACCATTTATGTCATTTTGGGCTATTCAGCATGGAATTCTACTATCCAATCACATCTCAATAGTTTCCAAGGTGGTCTAATGTGATGCTCGGTCAAACTTATTTGTGTTTCATAAAGGCTAATAATGATTTCATGTAAGTCAATCCTGTCGATTTGGGTCTCCATTGACGTTTTGATGAACATTTTTTTATTCCTTTCTAGGCTCTTTTGGGTGGGTCTGTGCGTGTGCCTAGTCTCAAAGGTGACATTGATCTCAAGGTATGGCAAAACTGCCGCAGCTTGCACTTTGAATCATGACCTTACATTTAGGAAATCATAGTGATCTTGGTCAGCAGATTGACGAAGATCTGTTGCTGTTTGCTATGGCAGGTTTTGTACTGTAATCGATAGTCTTGTACGAGGTAGTCAGTTTATAGGAATGTGTAGTGGCTGGGGCGTGGCCTGGGTGTGAACTTGATGAACTTCATGTCATCTTGTAACCAACCTCTTTCCTGTCTGTACTTTGTCGTGTCAGCAACTCCGTCTGTCTTGTATTCTACACTGTGTCTTACGGCATAGAGCTCTGGCAACAGCAACCATAGTAATGTACTCCTTGGAAGTCTTCAATCTCTCCCTATTGTGGAACCAGCAGTATGTCTATGAAATATGTATATATATCGGTGGAATGCGAAAGCCTTATAATCTTCCTCCTTTACAAGTAACCGACAACCAGTGGCAATTATTATCAACCGCCCAGACCGCTGCTAATGATGTTCCTCTTGTATTGTGTGCGACCCATTTCAAATCTAATGACCAAACACGACCTATGACCCCTCAGTAATGATGCTGTGCAATGTCTAGAATGATGATGATATCTCACATGACTTGGAGTGAATGTCAATTTTATACATTTCAAGGAATAGTTCTGAAGATTTGAAGAAAATATTTTGCTATCTGTTTGCAAATTACGGGACATGATGGTTTGAAATTCCTGTTTCAATTTTTAATGTCTCCTTTCAGATTGTCCCTGGAACGCAATCCCATCAACAGATGCGTCTGCTCGGGCGGGGTATCCGACGACTGAACAGTTATGGGCGTGGTGATCATTACATTCACATCAAAATTGACATTCCAAAGTATGTTGCAGAATTGAATAAGATACGTTCTCATGTGTCTGTGGTGTGTTGTCACCGGGGTGAGGGCAGTTGGTGTTTATATCGCCCATGAATCACCTAGCTCATGTCTTTAACTACTCGAGATTATCTTGATTGTAAGCAAACGAGTTCTTCAAATCATTTCATCATCATTTTAAATTAAAAGTTGATTTTAGTTCCTACAATATTTAGGGTTTTAAATTTTGACATATTTTAGCATTTTAAAATGTTAACATATTTTAGCCTTAATTTATAACAGAGCAGGTTTCTTATATATACAGTATGTTTTATTCCTTTTCAATTTTAGTAATAGTATACATTATTCAAAGATAGTACCCTATTGAAAACCACAGCGATGTAACATAGGCCATCTGCATAAAGAACGGTGTCAAACATAATGTTAACATCACAGCGTCAAACAAAATGTTAAATTTCATGCACTATACATGACTCCATCATCATCGTGTTCCATTTATTTGAGAATAATTAATTCGTGATAACTAAATCAATATAAATGCTCTCAACTGGGTAATTTAAAGACTCGCGTAGTTAGTCCTGATCATTGGTATTTATTATTGCGCTTGTATATTGCTGTCTTTGTTTACCGAACAGAGAACATTACCAGGTGTTCATTTGTGTCTTTTATTGGATCATCCTGTTCTGTGTTTGAGCTGTGTCTTACTTTTGCGGATGAGGGATCTGACTGCGTGTGTGATTTGTTTTCTCTGTAGATATTTGAACGAGCAGCAAAAGGCATTGATTTCTGCATTTGCTGAGATGGAAACAACACGACGTGGCACTGTCAGCGGAGTGCCACCGCCATCGTCATCATCAGCCTCTTCATCATCGTCAGGTGGGCATTGCGTTACGTCATTCTGGGTTAATTTGGCTTCTTACATTCGTCGTGCTGTCCTTAGAGCGGGAGATGGAGTGTTCCTCTTACCTTTCAGTGATCTTTGCTGTATTTCAATCAGTTATGACTCGTCGTTGGTCACCATGAGAATGATAGAGGGCCTGGATCAACCCTCCTCCTTTCGCCACGGTGTTAGTCTTGGTTATTTGATCATTGATTCTTTGTTGGGATCTTCTTGAATGGGCAGTAGGTGCCCGTTTAAACACTGGCCTGTTCCCCCTTGATCCTCCTCCTTCAAGGGGCCATTAATGATCTTTGCATTTGCTTCTGAATTCTGTTACTTTTCCACGCCCTACTCTATGCTTTGGGCTGTCTTCCTGGGCTTACTCGTCTTTCGTTCCGTTTGGCCACAGTCAGCTCATCATGAAATTGTGCACCTCATGACGGGACTTGAACTCTTACATGCTTGTGATTAGGACGGGACTGCTGCTAGCTTCGCCGTGTGCACTCTTATACATCTATATGCTCGTTTTGTTGTTACTCTCGTGGACGTCGTGACGAGTGAAATGAACGGCTGACGATGGTTGATGGCACGCATTGGACGCTCTCTCGTTTCTTTGGCAGGCCGACCAACCGAGTCGCCGTTCGCTGAGACGTTCACTCCAGATCACGACGTCAGAGCGAGTGACGCCAAAGAGACGTTGTGGTCGAGATTGCGCGACCGTTTGAATGCCGACCACGAAAGAGAGGCCGTGTTGATGCTTGGTGGCTTGTCATCGCTGGTTGCCATCATCGTCCTTCTGCGCTGTTTGATGTAAACGAGGCCTGAATACATCGTACAGTGTTAGGGGACTGTCGTTGGAGGTCATCGAATGATTCCACACCCACTGACTTGACTTTGTTGTTACCCCTAGTCCTGAGTTTGTGGTCAGCTAGCGGGCTTCTGACCAGAGCGGCTTAGAATTTAGCTTTGCTCCAATTACTCTGTCAGCTGTCTGGCTTGACGCTGTTGTTGTTGTTGCTAGGCAAAGCAGAGAAATCTAACGGATCAGATAAAATCGATCAGGAAGGCATCTTCGAGCGATTAAAGAAGCGATTCTGTGGCGACGACGATGAGAATTCAACGAGAAAGGACCAAAGTAACACCGAGACGAATTCATCCAAGGACGCTGCCCATGCGCAAAGAGGACAGGCCTAGCACAATCCCACAATGCCGCACTGCGCTTGTGATAACAAGTCACGTGATGTTGGATTTGAATTTTAATTGTTGTATGTATATCAGGCTGTGTTGCATCAAACGTCGCAGAACCTGATTCAATGTGTTTTGTCTTTGTTTATTTTCGGTTGCGGGGGCTCTGTCTGTTCCCGTAGACCCCTGTGTACCCTTTAACCGGTTTGCAGATGAAGTACCATATAGTGTTGTTTTACAGCAGCTCGCACAAGGCGATCTCAATCTTGCGTCTTAGAAATGCTTTAAATTCCTCAGGACGTACGCTTTCGGATGACTGTTTCTCTTTCTGAAATGAATTATTCATGAAGATATTTGTTGAGTGTTATTGCAGTTGCTAGAGGTGTTTTTCTGTTTTCTAAACTTTCCATGATTTTATTTATCTTGACCAAAAGCAATACATTGTAATCTAAACTTATAAATCTGAAACGAATAAAATTAAAACTGACACGTGCCACACATCCTGGCACGGTTTTCCCTTCTTACCAAAGACGGTGCACGTGCGTTGGGTAAGCAATTCGGCTTCTTTCATTTCGTCAGACAACTTTCTCGGTTCTTTTTCTAACAACTGGAGGGATGTCTTTGCTGGTGCGTACGCGGCGCGGACAATGCGTTTCTACAACAATTCGGATGAACAGGACATGATGTGGACATTTTATAATTTGCCTGCTGGCTTGTTTGTAAATTGACTCTATCTCTAATTTCGCCATGCTTCAGATTATCCTGTGCCAACCTTTTTTTTCTGTAATCCTGGTTCTGTGTACGGAATTTCCTCTTTGAAACTGTGACTTCTTCGTTGTGGATTACTTTACTATTTGGCAGGTGTTTGCCAGAATTCGACCGTTTGTAATTAAAGACCCTATTTCTAAACGGCCCGATTTTGTTGCGGTCTGCAAATGCATCGATCGGCTTATCGTAAGCCATGAGGATTTTCCTGGGATTGACCAAAACTGAAAAAAACGAATGGTAAGCTTAAGAAGCTACCAATTTTTAATCACCAGACTGACAAACGAACTTGCCTCGGACTTTACTTGGATAACTTTTCAATTAAAACCGGGAAAGTAATTTTACTTCTTTCTGTCGTTTTCTAAAATGATTTTAGTTTCAATCAATATCGAGATCGCCATGGTTTTTAATGCGTACACTGTTTTCAATAAGAACCAGTAAAATCAGGCTCAAAATGGCTCAATGTTCTTATTTTTCGAGTTAATTCATGCTCAAAATGTTCTTAGCTCGTTTCTTATTTTCGTTGTTATTTTAAAGTGTAAATCTCAGATTCACTGAATTCTATGGCTGTTCTTCAGTGTGCGTCAGAGTGAAATACAGGTTGAATGAGCTTACCAGTGCTGTACAGTACGTGGCTTTTTCATGCGTTTTCCCTTACAGTATGGTCAGTCTGTATCATGTGAGTACACAGCTGCTGGAGAGTAACACCGTATGCTATGAAACTGTCTTCGATAAGTTTTGATCGAACCTCGGGTTGTTCGTGTATTGTTCTAAAATCTGTGCCTTCGATATTCTTATTTGTTCTTATTAATGGTGTATAGTATATTTACCTTTTTCTAACTTGTTTCTGTTAGAAATATAAATTTCAACGGTAAGCAATGTTCGCGCAGTCGTTTTACAGCATGTCTCACGTGTTTCGACTTTCCTTTTATTTTCTGGTTTTCCACAACACTTTCTTGTCGTAAATTACATTGAATCCGTTATACTGGACCGGTGGAGAAATTTCTACGCAGAAATACATTTCCGCTTATTGTTGCTGGATGGAATTACCGTTGGTTCTTTCCAAGGTGTCTGTTCGAAATGTGGTAGTTTTTGCTTGCAGTTGAAAAAACCACAAAATGATTTGTTGTGATAGAATTAATCTTTAAAGATGTGCAGAGAAAATAGACGACTTCAAAGAAAAATACGACTCCGAGAGAGACAAGTCAATGTGATTTCGCTCTGTATCCAATTCTATCGAGAACCGTTTCATGGCTCTTCGTTCTTTAAAAACAAAGAAAAATAACTACAAACAATCGAAGTAGACTAGGTTGATGACACCGTACTATGTATGGTTTAGTGTATCTGATCAAATGCGACATGGCTATAAATAAATCATTTGAAGCGTTGTTGATGGGACAATAGAATTAAGTGCTTGCTGCCTCGGGCGATGGTGGGCCCTATAGCCTGAAATTTCAGGGGTTCAAACATGGATGTGGTATCAATCTGTTCAAATTTGGAGGTATCTTTAGAAATGTTTCGCCATCTTTGAGACTCTTCAAACATCATGGTCCACCGCGCCGGTGTTTCTACTGCTGGAGCAACTTGATGAGTGTCGGGTCCTCTTTGGCTGAATCAACGAATTCGTCAATCGTCACTTCGCCATCATCGTCGGCATCCATGAGAGCGAAGAGACGTTCGGCCAGTTGCTCGGGTCTTTCTGTGACGTCATCACCGCCCATCATGCGTTGAATAGAGCGAACAATCTCTGTCAATTCGTCCTGCGTAATGGTCCCACTGCCGTCGATGTCGTACATATTGAACGCCCAGCGCAGTTTGTCCTCTTTGCTGCCGTGACATGTGATCGACAGACCGCACAGGAACTCCCTGAAATCGATCGATTCGTCGCCATCTTTGTCGAATGTACGGAACACGTGACTTGCAAAGCGTGTGGCGTCGCCGTGTTTGAAGAAGTTCTTGTAAATCTGCTCGAATTCCTTGCGTGTCATCCGGCCGGAGGGGCAGTCTTTCATGAAGCCTTTGTGCCATTTCTCAATTTCTTTATCGCTGAAGGATGTACATTGGCGCAGCTGGACGATCTTCTCCTGGGGCAGCTTGCTTTGCTTCTTTCCCATATCAATACACCACGGCGGCTCAGCACTCGATCAGCAGCGAAAATCTGTTGGAGATGAGAGCGAAGCAGTGTTGAATGCGAGAGATTGAGTTAGTACAAAGATGGGCATCTTAATGGACAGATGTCACGTGGCCTGACGGAATGAAGTCAACAGGTGCCGCGCAAAATGATGAGACGCACCGACTGACGGACCTCGATCGGTTGCAGTCAATCGCCCCATAGAAACACAACCAACTCATCCTGATCAAAGGCAATGCCTGCACCATATGCGCACATCTACACAGCAGCCTCCCCGCGCGTTTGAGCCTAGCAGGTCATTTTG
Source organism: Calvadosia cruxmelitensis (assembly GCA_900245855.1). Classification (NCBI taxonomy): domain Eukaryota; kingdom Metazoa; phylum Cnidaria; class Staurozoa; order Stauromedusae; family Kishinouyeidae; genus Calvadosia; species Calvadosia cruxmelitensis. Next base: position 4,642 of record OFHS01003429.1, on the reverse strand, counting down.
CCGCCATTTTCAATGTGGGAATTTTCAATTACATGCTTGTATCTTTAAGCCAATTCTGTTCCTTGGAAGCAGGCTACTCAGCAGTTTACAAATGCACACAAAATGAATGTATTTTCTCCTGGTTACAACAGTTAGCCTCGTCAATGTGATGCAAGGGTTCTGATGCGGAGTCCATCAATGTCATTGTGTATATCCCAATGGAGCGAACTGCTGCTTAGTTGTCGAATTGAGACGTTTTACACTCGTTACTTTGGAATTCTGTTTGGAAAGATCGAATGTAAACAACTGTTTCATCAAAGAAGTACATAACATGTGCAGGTTTACCACAAACCACGACAGAAACCACGGATCTATAAAGATTTATAAAAACGAATCAATTGATTTGTCTTCAAGGTTAAACAATGGTCACGATGTAACTAAACTGCCCTGCACCTTTGCCACGAGTGGATTCCCTTGTACCCTGATGCGAGAGGGCCCCAAGGGTGAAATTTGGGGCTTAAGAAAAGACTTCTGCTCCGAGAGAATCTTCCGAATGGCAATTGTATTTCCAACAATTGACAGTTTGCCTTTGCCGTCGCATTCGTTTTGTTTTCCTTCTGTTGGTCTGACGGCTTTGATTCGAGAGTAATGGTCATTAAATATTAACGCCTTCGTCCTTCGAGCGACAATCCTAAAGCGGAAACTCAAGCCGGTTTTTCAACATTTCCAACCAATATTTGTGAAATTTAAACCACACTAACTAGCCTATCATACAACTGACTCGGTTGAAATGTCCTATGAATTGCCACACGAACGCGTTTTCGGTCAAAATGAACACCGCATTATGCTAACGAAGAGGAGAGACGCTGCCTGGGAGCATGGCAGGTCGTTTTCCCCGTGGGAATGAAACATATTTGTAGTCCAGACTGGCGCCAAAAGGCTCACACTCCACATCGCATTGAACTAGCGACGATGCAGGAGTCGCAATTAGTGTGCGGTATTTTTGTGCCGGCTGTATCTGTCGGCGTCCGTTTAGGAACGATGCAAATGAACCGTTGGCAATCGTCACCTGCATTACTATGGCGGCTGAACGAGCAGCAGTAATTACCTCTTAGGTTGACTTACCTGTGGCTACTTGCAAGGCGTCGAGCATTCTCCGTTCCAGCGTGCCCTTCAATGCGATAAGCCCAACGTCACGTCGATTGAAGTAGCTCTCTCTACCGACGGATCTCTGATTGCGCCGTCAAAGCAATACAACCAAGAGCCTGGAACGAGGATCACCCAAGGCCAGTCAGTCACACCCAGACTGGCCGTCTTACCAAGGCGACTGGTGCACTACAGACGCACCCCCGCGTGGACACTTGTGTGATTGTCACGCCCAGGCCTCTTTCGTTTCACAGAGCTGCCCAGATGTGAGTAACTGCGGGCACATTCTCTGTTCGTTCAATTCGAATGCAACGATGCAGAACATCTCACCATAGGCTATATCCTGTAGTGGACACACCTACAGCATATTCTGACATTCAGAGAGAGAACCTTTCCATTCTCTTCTAGTTCTGTTAGACAGGGTTTACACGCCGAGAAATGCTGCTCTTCGATTTGTGTTTATTTGGCGTGTCTCCTCCAGCTCTGTTTCAGAGGAGCAAAGACGTCCTTCGTTGAGCACTGTACTCTCTGGTGCTATTTATTCGATGTTTCGTGCAGCGAAGTCTAGGCATTGAAGCTGGAGGTCTGTGGGATTCAGTCAAATAAAGGATGAACTGCAGATCATACCATCTTAAAGAAAACATCTGTTTGTGAAATATGGTGAGAAAAATAACCGGCAGTGTCAGCATCTACCAACTGGATTACTCCCTGCGGAGAGAGCTAGTTGCGGTGGAATATACCCTTCGCCTCCTGTCTCACCGCGAAGAACAGACACCCATGTTGTTCCCGTTGCACATAACGTACCACAAGAATATCCCGCTGAGCCAAGGGCTATAGAGCCCCATATGAGGTCTAACTTACTAGCGTAAAACCCAATCGATCCCCTGTTGGGGGCAGAGTCATGTTTGGGGGCGGTGGATGGTGTGAAATGACTGTAAACGTTTGTTTCACTTGCCAGGGGGCATAACGAGAGGTGGAAGGGGCAGCTCTTCAACATCATTTTGATCTGACTGCGCGACTCTGGTCTCTGCATGACATGTATTTTACGCTAATTCTTTACAAATCAGAATTAACTAAGTGATTGAGTAGATTGAGTACTCTTGTGCCCACATAGCAATCCACAATCAATAAGCCGAAATCTTCTTCACTCCGAAAAGCATAGAACAAAGGGATCCACGGGGAGATTGTGACGGATTGCTCAATGCCGGCTGTTCAATCTGACAAAGTGGTTCAAATCTCACATTGCACGAATATGACAAACGAATAAAAGAATGTCCACATCCATGATAAGTTGACTACAATCGATCTGTTAGTACCATATGAACCGACCGCCATAGATCATACAATAAACATGCATAATACTAGCGCCCATTATGATATATCAACAACTGAACTTTCGCAATCTTCTCTTCACAGCGTAAGAGCACAGACATTGATAAATATATCAAGTTGGAGATTGTTCAATACCATCAGGCTACAGGGACTCAAAAAGCTAGGGATACCCAGACCCCCAAGATAAATTTGGTTTCTTAAAATAGAAACCATTATTGCATTGCACAGGACGGTTTGATGAGCCTTGTCAATCGTGCGTGTGAAATGAATGTGGCGAATCAGCTGAAGTATTGTACCACATTACAACGTGTAACAAAATAGAAAATTACATAGAGTATATAAAAGTAAAGGGTCTTGAAGATCATTAGTTTTAAGAAACGTACTATTTATACTGTAAACCGCATTTTGTCATATTTTTGCTGCCCAGCGAACAACTATATAATAATCATGAACATTGTAAAGGACGGACCAGGTGAGATACTTCCTTAGATATTTGATGGAAGAGTGCCATTCTGACATCAGAGTATAGCTAAATATCGCAACATTTCCAGCGATTCTTGAAACAGTACAATATACAGGCACGCATGTCTACTTTAGTTTCAACAGTTCATCCTATTCTTGCTTTCAATGCCACTCGTATTCAACCATGTACCAAAACTGTCTCATTCGCTATGAATAATGATAGTTTCATTCAGTTCTCAAGGAGCGAAAAACTGAACGGTAAATTCCTATAATTATGCAAATCGTGGTAGCTCTTCCTTTGATCCCCGTGATCCCAGCAAGCATATGGCGCTAAGATGGCGGACCAGGCGGGCACAGCAAACGGAGACCTGCTGAGATGTAAACTGCTGAGTTTAATCTTTGACAGTCGATTCAAAGGCTATTAATTAATATAACAACAGTCTGGCTGAATCTTGCTCTAACACAAGAGTTGCGCTTGATGTGTTCACTGGAGTGCAGAAAAAAGAAAAGAGCAAGAACTTCCTTCATATCCACTTAAATTTTTGATAAAGAGGATTCTGAAAAAGATTTGACAAATGGCGACTGTTGAAAATCCGATAAGAACAACTACACAACCTATGACGCATATTAGAAGATGACTGAAAGGGATGATGAACTACAATAGACGAAATACTACATTGGGGTGGCAGGCACCTGAGGGTTAAATCGGCTGTTGAATCAGCGTATTGTGGCTGGTTTATTGCATGAATTATCTTTTTCAAGCGACGCAATGGTGCTTTACTGTGTACTCATTAGTATAAACCATAAAAATTCAAATTATTCTTTGATCCCAGCCCTGTAGCTATAAAAACAGTTTCCTGTACTGTAGCGCCATTGAGGTTTCCTTCAAAACTGCGATTATTCGTCGTTCTTACATGAGGAATCGAAATCGATCACTCTATTGTCTTCGTGCAGTCAAGCGTTGTATTGAAATCTTGTTAACGCTTGACCGACCAAGAACAACAAGGTCGTCAATTTCGATTCCTCGTGTAAGAACGACGAATAATCGCAGTTTTCACGGAAACCTCAATGGCGCTACAGTACGGGAAACTGTTTTTATAGCTGCAGGGCTTGGTGCAAAACTAATTTATTTGTTTTATGATTTATACTAATGAGTACATCATGAAGCATCATTGCGTCGCTTGAAAAATGTAATTCATGCAATAAAAAAGGGACAATACGCTGATTCAACAGCCGATTTAACCCTCAGGTGCCTGTCACCCCCAGTATAGTATTCTGTCTATTGTAGTTGATCTTCCCTTTAAAACCGAAGAACTCAATGTGCTGCTATTCAGCATGGTTTTCCGAAAATTTACTCAAGACTTGGCCTGCTGGGTTATACATTGTAACCAAGGAAACCTCAAAGATGAAAATGTACCTGCTTTTCATTTACGGCATTTGTTTTTTTCGTTGTTCTGTATTCCAGTGAATACATCAAGAGCAACCCTTGTGCCAGAGAAATATTCGGTCAGGCTGTTTTTACATTAATTAAACGAAATGTTTTAAACTGGATTGTAAACGGATCAACTGGTAATGAGAGAGCGCAGCACTTATCACACAGCTTGAAGAGATTAAAATAAATCTACACGAGTGTATCCAATGGTTTGAATTTCCCCTCCAGAAAAAAATCATAGGTCTCTAGTTAAATCACTCGACTCTGGTTGTTTTCTTGGCAAATAGGAAA
>OFHS01003427.1:0-17004 GCA_900245855.1 Calvadosia cruxmelitensis | reverse complement strand
CGTTACAAATTACAGGAAAAAAGTAAAGATTACAAGTAACGGATTACAAGTAACGATTACTTTAACAGCCCTGTTAGTTGTAAATGCGTATTCTCCAATCAGCCAAAAGAAAAGACACTGATTACTATGCATGTTGTATAGATTCCAGGACCAACTGGCTAATTACTTACGACAATGCGCTGCTGTTTTCCTTTGCTGTTTTCAAGCGCGTGATAGTCCATTGTAAAACCACATTTGCTTGTTTCTTAAAAACACAAATCATGTTGAACACTTCAGACAATACAGTTTTGGTGGAAGACAATTGAACAAGATAATATTCCTCTGAAGCTAAAATGTGTGACCATAAGCAAGCTGGAACATTAATTAAGCAACGTGAAATACCAAGTACCATAAATGGAGTTAATCAGGACATTTTAAATGGGATAACAACCAAGTTCACATGTGTAAACTTGAAAATATTTTACAGTGTGTAGGTTGAGGAGTTGCTGCAAGAATAGGCGAGTGAATGATGTTGTAGATATATAATCGTGGCAAATACGATGGAGGGTAGCCAGCCCATTCGAATGTTTGAGAGTACAGATTGCATAAGAACGACATTACGAAATACAAGACATTTATGGCAACTGGCAGAGGGCGCTGTTTGGCGGTCTGAATTGTGACATAATTGCTTGATGAGACCGCCACAATAGCATCCTCATCGTCATCATTGTTAACGACAAATCGAGGTTGAATGAAAGTAGACTTTCATTAATTCGTATTGAAATTATAAACATTTCAGATTGTCGTCGTAAGTCTTCACGAGTGGAGCAGAAGTCTCAAAGTTATCAAAATTAACTTGTTGTTGCGTTTGTTGGAGTTTGTTGCGAGAGCGATCTTGCATATCAAGGTACTGTTCTATCTTGTTGTTCATTTATCACATTGTATTTGATTATTAATTCAGTTTTCATAGTATCATTTGGTAATTAGTTTGTTATTGATTTTGTTTAGAGAAGCCAGCAGGAAAGCACAGCTATTTGTTCTGTTGCCCCGAGCGTGTTTACTATGAGTGTTTCCAGTGGTGGATTGACTACTTTATTGTTGTAGTTCGCTACAATTACAACTACTTTCTAAAAATGTAGTTCGCTACAACTACAACTACATGAGAAATAAAGTAGTTAGCTACAACTATTCGCTACATCTTTCAAAAAGTAGCTAACTACTTCGCTACTGACTACTTTCAATTTTTTACAAAGTCGATCAGAAGCAAGAATTTTGGCTTTTCATCACTATTCACAGCATATACGACTTGTTATGCGAACAAGACTTCAATCAATGGCTATATCATGCTACTTTCAAGTCGATTTTAATAGTTCTAATGGACTGTATCCGTTCAACTTTCAAGCCGTTTCAGGAAACAGTGTGCTACCATCTCGGAATTTGCAAAATCCAGATGCAAATGTATGTGGAAAAGTAGCTAAAATGATTGTCCTGAATCAGAAAATAGTTCGCTACAAACTACATTTCTTTATTCAAAAAGTAGTTCGCTACAGCTGAAACTACTTTTTGAAAAATGTAGTCAAAAACTACTTCGCTACAAAGAAAAGTAGTTCGCTACAAGTAGCTAACTACATGTAGTTCGCTACTTCCATCACGTGTTTCTTGGCACTGTATGCTACACAACTAACTACAGTGAAACCTGTCTATAATGATCGCCTTTGATCCTGAGGAAAATGACTTTTATAGACAGATGGCCTTCCTGTCCAGGTTGATTTCTATAGAAAGTGTCATTTTTGGGTTACAAAGAGTGGCCTTTATACGCAGGTGGCTGCTCTATATAGGTGGCCACTAATATAGTCTTGACTGTACCAACCTTCAATGTAACCTGGTTTCAGTTGCAATCGTCATTTATTCCCATATCCGGTTAGCTAATTAGTGCGTTTTCACTGAGCAGATACATAAGAATGACATCATCATAATTGGATGTAGTAAAAATAAGTAAGTTAACCCTTGCCCTGTTCATAAAACTAGTTAAATGAAGACTGGAAGTTGCTTTATTGATTGCCGATTGGTTGATTGCCAGGAACTAACTATCTGATTGATTATATGTTGCTACTTTTGACTTTTCTCAAAAACGCGTATACACGTCAATAGCAGGACAAGGGTTAACAACAAATGCTTACCATTTAAGACTACGATCTGATCTGTCTTAGCTCCTGTAAAATATTCCACCACTGTTTTATTCATTGCTGGAATGAAGGCACCAACGGAGACATGGTACGGCACAGTACACGGATCAAATGTAATTGTGTAGAGGCCGTAGACGCCAGGAGAAGCCTCATAGTAGCAGGCAGAGCCATAGTGATCCAATGGAAATGTGAATATGCAATTGGTTGATGGGACAGTTGTGGCACCACCCGTGACTGGAAAACAAGAACACATCTAATTATGTAAACAAAACAACACCTCTTTTGTTCCGATCTGACCCTGCCATGCTCTGATTTTATCGGATCTGGAATGAAAGCTGCGCAAGTCATTTCAATATGTTCTGATATCAATATTAAACTATCACTTCTTTCAATTGTAAACTTTGCTATATTTTCTTTGACATAATTTAACACATCGGCATCAATACAAAATACGCTCATACCGACCCCAAAATGAATGCCGCTGATATATCGAACATCACTATTTTTCTTACTTGACAGTCAAATCTTGACATTTGTGCAATATCTGATGAGCTTCAAGGCACGATAAGTATACGAAACCCTTCTGAAATGGGAAACCTATTTTACGGCATTTTACATATTTTACGCCAGGCGATGTGATACACCATGTCATGTACACTGTGAATCAAACTGTAAAAATCCATGTGAAAATCATGTGGAAAACCATAAGAAAACCTTGTCAGAAGTGCCCTTTTCGCATGGTTTCTCATTATGTTTCTAATTCACATGGTTTTTCACATGGTGTTTGTTATCTGCTCCGTGGAAAAAAGCTTTGTAAGCTTATCGGATTTTTCAGAATAAATGATGATGATGATTATTATTATTTCACATGGTTTACAGAGGAGGCTTCCCATTTCACATGTGCTTGGGATTCATAGTGGTATGAGACTCGGCAAGAGAACACACTCCCAAGATGATCAAAATGAACAATCTACTTTGATACTAGCATACGGCTTGGTTTCCCGGATATGTCACAGCATACGATCATGTCTTATGATTATCACACAATAGCTTTGCAGGGTCGTGTAGTCTGACAGTGGAAGATCTCATTGCGAATGCCCTATAGAGAACTCGGGTAGAACCAGTCATGCGTGACAGCAATGTTGAAAGATCGGGACGCATTGCAGCAATAGGGCACCAAACACAGCACCCATAACATTCTTGTAAAATCTTTGTGGCATCAACAATACATGATACTACTTTGCTCTTGTTCGGACATGTATGTCCCCCTTTGTGTTACTTTTCTTTGAGCCTTCTTGTGTTTTTGCAAGCTTAATAAAATGGTCGCTGCTTGAGTCGAACGTGTCCTCTTTCTTCTCACACCAAATCTTGACATAAATTTGTAAAGCTACGTTTCACCTTTTTAGAAGGACATATAATGTTGTTTTAAACAAACATGTACTTACAGTGTTCGCATAGGTGTGGTCCATTGTACACAGTGAAGAAGTATTCATGGAATTCAGCTTGTGCAGTTGCATTGCCAATTGTGTAGAACGTAAGCTGGAATAATTGGAAATAATTCCGTTGAATTAATATCAGATAGGCAAGCAAAGTACAATATTTTCTTCTTAACCCTTGTCCTGCTATTGACGTGTATACACGTTTTCAAAACAATGCAAAAGTAGCAACATATAACCAATCACATAGCTAGTCCCTAGCGATCAACCAACCAGCAATCAATGAAGCGACTTCAAGTCTTCATTTAACTTGTTTGATGAGCAGGACAAGGATTAATAATCATAATAACAATTACTGAAATTACTAATTATTAATTATAATTAATTAATGAGTTAATAATAATAATAACCATTAATCATTAATAATTATCTAATTGATTCAATTAGGTAGGCAAATCTATTTGTGAACACACCTGTTCCCTTCCCTTCCCTTCGCTTGATGATATGTTGATGTTGATGAGAGCCTCGTGCACAAGTTTACAACCACAGTACTTAGTTTTTATCTCGAATTTACATATTTCAAAGCTTCAACCATATTAATAAATGCAAGGAAAGGAAATTTTCCGCTAATCTTAATGCTACGGTAAATACTTTATTTTAACCCTTGTCCTACTATTGACGTGCTTACACGTTTTCGCAACAAGTCAAAAGTAGCAACACATAACCAATCAGATAGTTAGTCCTCGCCAAGCAACCAATCAGCAATTGGTGAAGCGACTTCAAGTCTTCATTTAAATAGTTTTACGAGCAGGACAGAGGTTAAGACATCATATCATGATGTATGATATCACTTTTTACGTCGCATTGATAGACTTGATGAAGTCATAAACAGTCAACTCCGCCAATAACAGTGCACTGGGGACCGTCCAGATTTAACCGTCATTAGCAAAATCTGGTATAGGCAAAACAATGAAAATGACGTAATCCTATGTTTTATTGTAACAAATAGCAGCAGAAATCAGCTAACACATTAGATAATTATTGCACAATTGTTAGTTGCGATTGAAATACAAAGTAATGGTTGTCGGTCGGAGAGACGAAAGAGCTATGGACTCAATTTTGCCATGTAATGCTATCAGCTTCATTCTGCTGCTTGCTGCAACGGAAACATGACTGTTCTTGTACAAGGAGATAACAGAATACGCGTTAATGACCTCAAAGCTGAATTAATATTAGAGCTGGGTCGATTGTGGATTTTAAACTATCGATTAATCGACCCAAACAATCGATAAACTATCGATTAATCGGACCATACATAGGCCTTTTGTTCCTTATCTTATTGTCGTAGTTTGCCTTTGTAAAGTCATGGCTTTTATTTTCTGGTTCGGTGATCTCTTTGTTTTATGCACTTTTGTCTGCTCTTTGAAGAGTGAGAAGGTAATTGTAAACTGAATAATGATGTCTAGTCCTTTGAAAGGCATTAATAGAAGCACATCTTTTGTGATATCGATGAAACGATGGTTGAGCCGGACAATCGATTGCCAAAAAACAATCGATTAATCGATTAATCGATGCATCGGACCCAGCTCTAATTAATATTGTGCAAACTGATTTGGAGGAACTCAAAAACCGATAATTGCGAATTAGTTGTCACCTGGGGCCAGCATTAAAATCGTAATAGACGAAAAAGCGTTATTGGCGACACCGGTATTGGTGCATATATTTAGCGAAGGCAGACCGCAACAATCGTTGGGACTTCAAATATTCACTGTTATTGACAAAATTTTGGTACTGGTGGAACCGTTATTGGCGGAGTTGACTGTAGTGACCAAAGCAAATGGAACGGGTCTTGCATACATTTAACTTCTAAAACATTCAATATAAGCATAAGAAAATTTATCTGTACTACATAGTAATGCAAACATGATTGACAGGCTGTCGATCGTTAACATTATTATAAGTTTAAAGTGAAGTCTCTTAATCTCTCTAAATTCTGTAAATTTTTAATTTGGTTTTATGTAAGTGCTGTGTACAGCCATTACTTGCCATATTCACATTATTATTCTGTAACCTTGTATTTAATTTTCTGATTGTAGTATCAGAAATGTATGTGAATAAAATTGAACACACAGACAAACAAACAAACAAACAAACAAGCAGACAGACAAACAAACAAACACACACATACAACAAAACATAATAATAATATAATATAGACGGTCCTCTACATGAAGAGGCCGTCCCTCTTCCTCTTAATGCACTTACTACATAAACTACGCCATAAATCACGGTCAGACCCGGCTGACAAAGTAACACCAAACAAAGACAAATCAACATTCAATACATCACCATACAATACCACCCTGCTGTGTCCTTGGCGGCGCATCTCGGTCGGCTTCCAGGTGATGACGTCGTGAATATGACAACAAAACAAACACACAAACAAACAAAGAAACAAACATAATAAGGCATTCATACAAACGTCTTGGAGTCTCCACCAAAGTCCCCACCAATATCAAACTCCACCCTGAATTCCACTCGAGTCTTATTTCCTAAATAACAATGAAGAATTGTATTCATGATAAAAGAAAGGAAGATTCTTGCCAATCAGCGCCCTTCGTCAGTCGCTATAACTGTCCTATACTTCGTAACATCGCTCTCTTGCAATCTGTACTCTAGAGCCTTCAGACAAGCTCACTACCATCTGTCGTATCTTCCATAATTAAATATTTCAACCTCGTCAACTTGCTTGATAATGATCTACAACCTGCAACTTACATACTGTAAAGTTTCACTACAAAACAATAGCAGTGAATCAAACATCCGTGTGATATGATCTGTGATGCAAGTACTTTTAAAACTAAAATTAAGCCTAAATATGCTTACCAGCTTCACCCAGGTGGAGCAATTTTAAAATTTCTAATTATAGTCAAACCTGTATTAGCAACCACCTCTATAGAGCAGCCACCTGTGTATAAAGGCCACTCTTCACAACCCCCAAGCAATACTTTCTACAGAAATCAACCTGGACAGAAAGGCCACCTGTCAATAAAGGTCATTTTCCTCAGGTCCCAGAGGTGACCGTTATAAACAGGTTTCACTGTATTGAGTTGTACAAAATCATAACTTGAATAAAACAAAGTCATAGAAGCAACATTACAAGTGATATGTGATGAGAACAAACAGCAAACATAACGATTGCTACATTCACCTACCTATTAGGAATGTCATGCTTGTGTCCACAATGTGCTGAGAGGTCGTGTTATCAAGAGGTGAGATGATCGTCACAATAAAGTCAAAAGAAGTCAAGCAAGGCCTTGATGTGAGGATGTATGCCACATTGTCGTAAATGCACAGAGCATTGTAATGTGTGAAGCTATTGCAGACTAGTCCCCCATCATCTTGTCCACCGTCCGGCCCATCGGGTCCATCTGGTCCATCTGGACCCTGGCAGCCTACAAAGACACCGGTAATACAGTACAAGTACAATTATTTTTAGTGCCCCCTCTCTTAAGTGACCACCTTAATAAAGTGATCACCTGTCTTGACTGACCATCAGGCCAAATGACATGTCTTGAGTGACCACCTGTCCTTAGTTATCACCTGTCCATAGTGAACACCTGTCCTTAGTGACCACCTGTCCTTAGTGATCACCTGTCCTTAGTGACCATCTGTCTTAAGAAATTACCTGTCTTAAGTGACCACCTGTCTTGAGTGAACACCTGTCCTTAGTGACCACCTGTCTTAAGTGACCACCTGTCCTTAGTGACCACCTGTCTTAATTAAGCAATCACCTGTCTTAAGTGGGCACCTGTGTTAAGTGACCACCTGTCTTTAGTGACCACTTGTCTTAAGTGACCACCTGTCCTTAGTGACCACCTGTCTTAAGTGGCCACCTTCCCCAAGTGACAACCTGTCCTGAACGACTACATGTCTTCAGCAGACAGGTCCCTTCACGGCTTGAGTAATGCAATTTACTTGTCTTAAATGACCACTCATGTCAAGAGACCACTTCTCATTGGTCCACGAGGTGATCACTATACAGTGGAAAAGTTGGACTGTATCTTCAAGGAGGGGTAACTGATGCAACGAGGGACGAGTTGGGGTGTAATAAATAGGGAACATTGCTGTTGGCTGTGCTCATCTTATCCATTACAATACAGTATTTCCAATTCTCTCATCAAGTCAGTTTTATCACTATTTATATTGCACGCTATAGTATTAGTGAATTAATCGTTCAAATGTCAGGAGAATTCCAAATATTACCAACCGTAATTCCCTTGAAGTAAATCTATAAGATGACATTGTTCTGTATGAGGCTATAGCCTCGTTTCATTTTACAAAGTACAGTGTCAGTGCTCTCTGGAAATTGTTCCAGCCATTAAGAGCGATAAGCACTCATAAGAAATTTAGATATTTCAGTTAAAATATCTTTTGTCAATATCTTTCTTCGTGATTTTCTGACTGTTTTTTTTTCACAGATGTTCAGCTTCTTACGATTCTTGTAAGATTTGAATACTTTTTCTGGGGACTTCTGGGTATCTCTTTTTCTTCTTAATTAAATCTTTTTCAAGAGATATTTTGTGGTTTGTGAAGTTTTTCTCTCGTTTATCAGCAACAAGCAGATTTAACAAAGGGCCACTTGAATCAACGGCACTCATTTGCACAATTTTGTAAGGCTATTCGGTACGGAATTTTCCAATCCGATCCGATCCTATTTACAATTATTTTGCCGTATCCGGTATGAGATCCAACAGAATGGTTTTGATATGGTCTGATATCAATATTAGACTATTGCTTTGCACGATTTTTATTCATTTTGATCTATTTAAACTATCCTATATATCGGATTTCCATACAGTTTAATATGTAATACGGTTATTTGAATATCGGATCTGAACCGAAATGAGTGAAACCATATATCGATCAGCATTAATAATTTGTCTGCTTGTGAGTGGCGATCCGTAAAATTTTCAATGTTCAATGTCCTCTTTACAGCACCAAGCTGGTTTCGAATCTTTGCAATAAAACCTGAATAAAATGTTCTATTATATACCCACAGAACGAACAATGTGCTTCAGTCTCCGTTGTGTTTACATACAAAGATCCGAGCTTAGTTTAGAATGCTCGGCGCAAATTGTCCCTCGGTCGATCAAAATGTACTTATTGTCTACAGACAAACACATGAAACGACAGAGCTGCTGACGCATTGCTCAAAAAACAATTATAAAGCGCACAAATAATGAAGATTGTTTTAGATTTCTTTTGCACGATTGTTTGATTACTTGGCAGCAAAGAAAGCTCTGATCTGAGCAACAACTTGCACCGTGTAAGAAAGAACAGTTGTTTCTGCTATGAAGCAAGGAAATTGAGTTTCGAGTTCAGCATCATGCGAACGCTTTCTAACTAAAAATTAAATTATGCATTAGATAAATATTGTGCTGCCATGCGATGCTTGTCATTAAATGCTCGCAGGAAACGATATTGTTTACCACTACTTGTTAGAAATTACCAACGTGTATCGTAAACAGTGGATTACAGTCGCTTCACGGCTTTTAATAACTAATTACCAAGCAAAAGTGTTGCTTCAAACAGTCGCTTCATGGTTTTTAATAACTAAATACCGAGCAAAACTGCAAACTGCGAATTGCTTCTGCCTCGAAGCTCCTTGTGGGTACATAATTTGACAGCGCACACGTGCAAATGTCTCTTTATTTACCAACTCACCAATGGATGCAATTAATACGGCAATGTACACCAAGCTGATCGTCAACATTTTCCGTTTGATGACTTTCAATTTAATGACAAATACCAAAGCGATATGTCGAAGCCGGTTGTTCTCTCGAGGAAGCTGTCAATAAGTAAGCAGACGCGAATAGGGTGTCAAGACAGCAGACAAACTCCCACGAATTTACACCCAAACAAAATAGTCTGTAGACTACAAGACACAACCCCCGTGCTTTGATTGACAGGCTGTTAGACCCAATCTCCTCTAATTGTAATCAGCAAACGGAGTCTAAGATCATTGAAAGTACTTACGACACAATTTCATTGTACGAGTTTATTTAGAAGAGTAGACTTTAGCAATGTACCGTAATTCATTTTGTAGGGATTTAGTGTCATCGTGTGAGCAGTAACACGGAAGTGAGTTTGACGGAATTTATTTGGCGATGAAAAATTCAGACGTCACTCTTCCTAGTATGTACAGAAAAATATTTTTCAAGGATAGCCGCAATTCAAGCCTAAATTTCCATTCACCTGAGCACCCAAAGACCTCTAGAGCTTTATACTCTCCAAAATGGGCTGCTGACGTGTTTTTGGCGCCAGACGTGGTTTTTACCATGCTCCGTAAATTCTTTTTTACTCTATTTTAACTGGTTATTTTTAGCGTCTAACTTTTTTAACTTACCTAGTAGTAGTACCTAGTAATGTTTATTAGTATTCTTGCAGTCTTTGCAATATTTTTTATTTATTTATCTGGTGGTTCTGTTGCTTTGAGCACTGACATCATGCCTGGAAATTGGAGATGACTGGATTGCAACAGAGAGGCAATGCTGGCCCTGGAAGGCAGTAAATCAACACTGCATGAAACAGTCCTCGCGAATCTCTGCGCCAATCCACTTCGAGCAGGCTACCAGAGAAGGAGAGGATGCCGAACGGGGAAAAGAAGGAAAAGCCGTCATTCGTCATTGGTTCTCTCGCCAAGCCACCCAGTCACACCAAGAAAGGAAAGTACAATTCTAGACAAAAGAACCATGAATGCTTTAAACAATGGAACCTTTCCAGAGGCAATGGAGTACTTTCTTCTTGCGTGATCAGTAACCCGCGCGCGTCGGTCAAGGCCGCACATGCTGCGGCGACGAAACGCCCTGGAAAATGTCGTAGGGGAGCCCGTTCTGCGCCTTCTAGAGAGCGCAGAAGACTGTGCAGAAAGACACGTCGAAATCACCGCGGAATACACCATATACCTACTCCAGACAAACCTCCTCCGGACCTGCGGTCTGCCAACCGAGGCCGTGACCCGTGACGTTAAACATCGTCACAGACGAGCGACAGCGCCCGCATCTATTGTAATTGCAACATTCAACTGTCGTACATTTAAAGAAGACTGGCGCCTTTATGAACTTATTCAACTTGCAGAGAGCCAATCAATCGACACCATAGCTCTCCAAGAGCACCACCGCGGTGAATCCTCTATTGACTATGGAATGGGATGGACTGCCCACTTTGCTGCCCGGGACAAGTTCGGCCATGGGGGTTTTGGCTTCATACTACAGTGTAACCCCGTTAATATCACCTCGGGTAATATCATGACCCGGTTAGCATCACTTGAGTTTGAGAACCAAGCTCTCTCTGAGTCTGTCAGAACCAATTATCTGTGCCTGCTTAACATCACGACCCGCTTATTATCACGATTTTTGGCTGCAAAACTATACTGATATTAACGAGGTTTCACTGTATCGCCACTCGTCGCAGCTGCTACTCTCGACTTCAAGTAGCTCCACCCATGCATTGCTTCACTCACTGTGGAACTGGACAACAAACGTCTGTAGTGGCTGACGCGCGGTCTGTGTGAACTCAATGTCGTCATTGTGTAGTCACGTGATTGTAAGAATATGTAGCCGTGTCTTCCTGTAATCATGCTCTTTGCCGTCTGTACTTCGTCGTATCAACAACTCTGTCCGTCCTCGTATCTACGCTGTGTCTCACGACATAGAGCTCTGGCACCAACGACCATATGTACTCCTTGGAACTCTGCCATCTCTCCCTGTCGTGGGACCAGCAACCTATCTATCAAATATATATTACTGTGGAATGTCAAAGTCTTGCAACTCGTCTTTCGTCTTCCACACGTCTACACATTGCCTCTATTATCTCTAGCAACAATTTCTATCTCAAATCAAACCATCGTCACTCCTTTCAGGTTGCTGGCGTCCATCTGTGGAACGATCTACCATTGCATATGAAGACAGTTGCTTGCAGGGCCGGGCACCGATATGGACACCAGTGATATCCGAATCGAACTGGAAGAAGCTCGAGGTCGTCGAGAATGAAGCACTGCGAGTCATCTGCGGCTGTCACAAAATGACCGACATCAACCATATCCACCAGGAGTGCAAAGTCATCCCCCTCCGCCCACACTGTTGGCTGCTGACGAACCAATATGCTCTGCGTTGCCGTAAACCTGACCACCCCGGTTTCAAGCAGTTCCTTCGATCGCACCCGCAACGTGTGGCAAAAAACGATCTGAACACCGTGCTGCGTGCTATTAAGACACACGTTCCTGAAGGTTCCCTCGCCCTGAGCCAGGAAAAGTACAACGCGGCGATGAAGCAGGCCCACTCAGACTGTGTCATGCGCACAAAACAATCTGTTTCGGCGAGCAAGTTGCTGAAGGACGATGCGCCCGTAATCAATGTATCGGAGGAACAGTTGCCTCGCTCAACTCGTACCACACTCGCCCAACTGCGCTCCGGATATTGCAAAAATCTACGATCTTACCAGCATCGCATCGACCCAAGCGTACCCAACGAGTGTCCGAAATTTGGCGCAACACCGCATAACGTGACACACTTGTTCACTTGCCCGGAGGATCCGACGGAACTGACAATCCGTGATCTCTGGCATAAGCCCAGAGAAACGGCGCAATTTCTCAATATTTGACTCGAACAACGGCACTAAAGCTGTAAACCAGACTATTTATGAATGGAGGACGGGCTACAACAACAACAACAGGGCCGGGTTCGGCAAGATGATTAGAAAGTATCTGCAGTAGCATTAACACTTTGTTATAACTAATGTTAAAAAAAAAAGAAAAAAATATTTAGTAACGTTTTTATATCCATACATTGTCATATACCATAATTATTTGCATCTATTTGTATCTGCACCATGAAAAAGAGCAATTGCAGCTTATTTGTTTTACAGAATAACTGATGATGACGATGATGATCTCTGTTTACATTCCCAGTGCCACTTCAGAGAGCAATGTCAAAGAAACTGGTGCATACGCAGATATTATTCCAATCTACATCGCCAGCAAGCCCAACAGAGATGTGACTGTTATTTGCAGTGACATGAACGCCGACTTGCCTCCTGATGGAGCATCTATTCGAAACAGCCAAGCATGCTTGATTGCTCATCCTCCCAGAATCATCAAAGGACAAAGGAATGTGATCGCTGATTTTGTGACGAGCAATGGTCTGACTGCCTTCAACGCAGCCATGAGAAAAAACATCAAGGAACTAGTAACATTTCAAGGTCCGCATAAACGTCGGGCCATGACTTGACTATTTTCGCCGATGTTAGGTGGAGGCGGATTGCTGAATGGATAGAAACTATCAGATCTAAATGCGCCCATAGCGATCATGCCATGGTCATCGCAACCATCTCCCTGAAGCTGTGGCGCCCCACAAAGCAAACCCGACTACAGCGACCGTCACTGTGGTCGTCTCTGCACATGCGTAAAGTGAAAGAACGTTTTGTAGCTTAGCCTTGAAGCGCCACAGATTGCTTCAAGCCGAAGACTACGACTCTTTCACACAGTTCATCGCAAAGGCAGCAGAAACGCTTCCCAGGCGTCGGAAATCACGACACACCTGCCTATGGGATGACGACGTCGACGTGAAAAAGGCACGAAGAACACTTGCATCCGCTCACGCAACAAACCAGGCAAAAACTCTGCCTGCGCTGGAGCAAACTCTACGCGGGACATACCTGAGAAAAATGGCCGAGGAAACCAAATCAACAGTTAAAGAGCAGCAACACCACCACGAGAATGGTAGAGGACAGTCGGTGTGGAAAGCGATTGATAAACTTACTGGTCAAAAAGTCAAATCACCTCCCATGATCTCTTCTATCGACATAGAAGAGAGACTATC
The DNA here is from genome assembly GCA_900245855.1 of Calvadosia cruxmelitensis. Taxonomy (NCBI): domain Eukaryota; kingdom Metazoa; phylum Cnidaria; class Staurozoa; order Stauromedusae; family Kishinouyeidae; genus Calvadosia; species Calvadosia cruxmelitensis. The sequence goes on along the minus strand of OFHS01003427.1, from coordinate 3,522 downwards.
TACGATCAAAAGCCACTTCCAGAATCTGCTCAATGCTACTCCACCTTGTGCTCGACTCACTGTTCCGCACGATCTTCTTCCAGCTACACCCATGGAAATTCTCGGACCCATTACGCAGCAGGAACTGAGAGCTGCATGTCAAGCAACCCCGCCTGGAAAAGCAGCTGGCCCTGACGAAATCCCATCTGACGCTGTGAAATCGCACAGTCGCTATTCCCCTGTTCTCTGGTGACTACCCTCCAAGCCTTTGGCGAAGATCGATTATTCTATCCATCCAAAGAGTGGCGGAGGGACGCAGCCAAATAACCAACGCGGTTTATCTCTCATGTGCACTAGCGAAAAATTATTTAACAGAATTCTCCTCACTCGTCTTCGCCGACTGCTAGAGGGGGCAGCCATGTAACTATAAGCAGGCACGAAGCACCGTTGAGCATATACTCGCTTTGCAAATCTGCATCGACGAATGCCTGACAACGAAACGCGACCTCGTCATCACATTCGTCAATTTCACCAAGGCATTCGACTGTGTGGATCGAGGCGCCCTGCAAGATATCCTACGCTTCTAAGGCGTCTCAGAACAGTTCGTGTGAGCTATCATGTCGATGTATCTTTCTTCTTTCTTTCTTGTCTCTCTTCTATAGTCAGAAGTTGACAACCGTTTCAACATGTTTACAGTTCACAAAGTAATAATAATACAATACAACTGAGTACGCAACAATAGTAATAACAACAAATAATCTAAATATTGGAACTGTTCTTTTGTTTTCTCTTCTTTGGTGGTTTTCTAAAGTTTACATTTCTTGGTTGCGAAGATGCGAACATAAATGACCAAGCGCTGTTTGGTGTCTTTGATGATACGATGTCGATGTATACCAACACAAGCACACACGTGCGTACGACATCTGGGGATGCGAAGGAATTCGAGACAAGTTTAGGAATGCTGCAGGGAGACACCTTATCACCGTACCTGTTCATTCTGGTGATGGACTTCATCATGCGGAAATCAATTTGCGACGTAGACGCCTAAACTGTGCGCCGACGCATGTCGCGACGATACCCCGAGATCAAGCTCTCTACATTGGCATTTGCTGATGATGCTGCACTTATGAGCGGCACAACCGAGGCAGCGCAGCGGCAGTTCTTTCGTTTCGAAAAGGCCCAGGCATCGGTTGGTCTCAAAATCAACAAGGCCAAAACCGAATCGGAACGCCAAACTCCACGCCAATTTCGACCAGCGATGGCATGATTCTCGATGATGCCATTGGCTTCCACTGTCCAGATAAAATATCGAGTAAGGGTTTATAGGCACGCTGCATGAAGAAACCGGCCACACGTATCATCAAAGACGCCAAACAGCGCTTGGTCAGTCATGTTCTCCATCGTCCGAAGACTCCTCTGGCAACCATACTAAACGCTGGACCTGCTACCGAGACATTTAGACGAGAGGGAACGTTACGACAACAATGGCACGATTATAATAACGCGCCGGGCCCGCAACGACGCCAGCCTGTGCATGTGTCACCATGAAGATTCAACCGCATCGGAGGTGGAGTCGTTATACTCGTCAAATCGTTCCTGCAGTCTACTCGCGTCACTATCGATACTGCCCCATCTTCTATTGAGTATGTTGTTGTCGATATTGTATAGATGCTAACCTGGTTAAAATCCGTCTCGTTTCCGTATATCGTCCACCTAATCTTTCTGACGATCTCTCGATAGAGTTATATAATTTCCCAATGTTGTCAAGTGTCCTATCATACTGTTATCAGTGATGACTTTAATTTGCCTGACATTGATTGGGGTAGTTTATCAACGAGAGATTCTCCCTTGTACGATTCATTTGTGGACATGCTGAACCAAGCGGCCCTCTCGCAACTTGTGCATAGACCAACAAGAAAGGGAAATGTTTTAGATCTAATAATGACCAACGATGATCTAACAATAGTGGACGTAGCAGTTTCGGAACCCTTTTCCACGAGTGATCATTCGACTGTCACCTTCAAGCTTCACCGTGTGTACCTCATGCAGTCAAGAAACCTGATTTCCCCAAGGCTGATTTTGAGCAAATTTCTCAATATTTATATTCTATTGACTAGATTTTGTTCTTTTCTGTTTTCATGAATGTTTCTGAATGCTATGATGGTCTGTTATATATATTTGTTTTAAAAAAATTCTCATTCAGCGTTACGTTCCTTACCAACACCCATAATAATGATTATCAAAAATACATAAAATCCATGCTCAGTGGAAAACGTCGACTGAGACACGTTACATCTGACGGGATCTTCAAATATAAAACATGTGCGTTAGATTGCCGGAAGGCCATTTCCTCTTATGCCGCAAATTTAGAAAGCAAAATAATTAATAATCACAATCCTCGCGCCTTTTATTCATACGTAAATGCAAGATTGCATTGAAAAGTGGGCGTTGCCCCTTTTCTTGACGAATATTTGATGAATATTTTATGCTTAACAGATTCCTTAAAATGTAAATTGTTAGTAACCAGTTTTGCAGTGTGTTTATATGATACATATATATGATATGATATGATATGATATGATATGATATGATATGATATGATATGATATGATATGATATGATATGATATGATATGATATGATATGATATGATATGATATGATATGATATGATACGATATGATATATTTGTCAAATATTGCAATAAAAAAAAAAATGATATAGGTGATGGCTTCCTTCCCAATTTCCCACCACGCACGGAAGAAGCCCTAGACAATGTAGAATTTGATCACCTCTGTTTTAGATCCGTTAAAATAGCCTCCTAACAAACTGTCCGGTTCTCCAGATGACATACCCCAGCCTATTTTTTCAAAACACTACGTCATTCAGTCGTTAATCCATTGGTTTATATTTTCCGTTTGTCTTTCATGTCTGGTATTTTACCTGATCTCTGGAAGACAGCTATTGTGCATCCTATTTTTAAAAAGTCGCCAGCTGATAAACCATTTCTAGTTACCGTCTATTTCTCTTACATGTATTTGCTGTCGCCTCATGGAAAGAATTATTAAGAAATCTATTATGTTATTTCTGTTGAATAATGCTCTGATTTCATCATCTCAGGACGGTTTCATGGCAGGAAAATCAACTTGCACGCAACTTCTTGAGACCCTTTCTGGTTGGACTATCGCTATTGACTCCAAGAATTGTGTTGATGCAATTTACATAGATTTTGCCAAAACTTTCGATTCCGTATCGCATCCGAAACTGCTACTGAAGCTTGATTCGTACGGTATCAAAGGGGCACTACATAACTGGATCACTTCATTTCTCTCCTTTCGTACGCAGAGTGTTCGCGTTGGCGAGGCATTGTCCTGGAATTAATATTGCACAAGTGGAGTTCCTTAAGGCTCCGTCTTAGGACCTTTATTATTTTTGCTGTTTGTTAATGATCTCCCTGACTCTATTGCGAATGTGAATTGTAAATTATTTGCTGACGATGTTAAATTATATTCTACTTTTAAATTTGATGATTGTAATGCAGCATC
>OFHS01003426.1:0-13532 GCA_900245855.1 Calvadosia cruxmelitensis | reverse complement strand
ATTTACGTTGTAATTATTATATGGATGCATTATCCGTGAGTCATGCTCCGAGAGCTTCTATGTTCTTTACATTTTGCATACGGTTAGATACAACTCAAACTAAAATATTAGGGCTCAGTTGGGTGTGGTTATGTAATTACGACCTGTTAAAGTTGAGACAAATGGATTAGCTACAAAATATTCTAAATCTATACAGGACCAGCTTATGAGTGATCTTATTTCCTCAAATGCTTTAAAATGCATCGTCATGCAAAGGATTAGTACTTAATGTGGATATGCAATATTTGAATAATCTCAGATGCAGGTATTGGCATTTTCTTAATCCCAAAATTCTTGTGCACTTCCTTGTAGATTGTCCTAAATACATTAGACCAGGGCAGCAGGGTCTGCATTGAATACGTTTACAGTGTCATTCAAAGTGATGTGTTGCTGTTATTCATGCCGTAAATTATAAAAGATCAAGACTGCATCTTTGACCATCTACACTATAACTATTATTATTGTTACAGCTCTAATGCATCTTGCCAATAAGCATCAAGCATAGATAAATAAATTATGTTACATAGGTCATATATGACAACAGTACAGTAACTATTGTTTTAATATTAGAGTCATTGCAAGCGCTGTTCATGCCGCAAAATAAACTATCTATCTAATTATGAACTGCATTAATAGACAATGACGCGGTATGTAAGTGACTGTGACCATTAAAAATTTAGGCATGGATTGATATAAAATGTTGTAATTAACTGTGATTTGGTACGTGCCACATTAGGATTACTTCTTTCATAGAATTACTTCTTTTTCCAACAGCAAACATAGTGGCTACATTGGAATCATACTCTCATTTAATTTAAGGAATAAGTTGGTTGATTAATTTCTTCTTGTTAAATACTTATAAAGTAAAATTGAAACCAACCCACAATTAGAAACAGGCAACAAGAAAATGAGCGTACCCTCGAATGCCTTCCATTTGGTACAGTTTTGGCATGCCTTCTCTTAATGTTGAAGCAAACCCAGGCTGTGTTTGGATGCGGACCTTGATGGCTTCCATTGGAGCCAGAGCTATGTCGGCAAAGAACTCGGCACTAGCAGAGGCAGCCAGGTATAGCGAGGTACGGTACATGTATGTATTTTCCTGCAAGACAAAGACAACTGATAAAGAATGCTGGCGAATGCAGTGCAACAAATAAAGAATCTTTTAAAAAGCTTTCTCAAGGCAACTACAATTGTTGCAAAGGATATCAGTAGACCTACCTCGCCAAGAAGGTCACTGTAAAGGATCTTGAAGACTTCATAAAAGCCAAATTTGCAGAGACCCTGCATTGAATAGCCGATAAATGTTGGTGCCCATCCCTTTGCTAGACCACGAACACCCTCCTCTTTTACTGAAAGCTTGAAGCCGTTGACAATTCCTTTGTATTTTGCAGGATCAACCTAAATAAGAATATATGTCAAGCATTGAGCAAAACAGTTCTGCATAACAGTATCACACTGAATCATTTGAAGGCAACTGATGTCTGCAGTTATGTGAAGGGTCAATCACAAATAATGAAATCTCAAGTGGTTTTGCGAATCATAACATCACAAAAGTATATTGTCATTTGTGAATAGGTCTATAAGCCTTACCTGGATTCTGCATTTGACCAAATCAAGAGGAACGACAGCTGTATGAGTTATACCACAGCTTAGAATTCCACCAAATCCACATAAGGCATAGTATTTTCCTGACCCGAATTCGCAGCTGTACTGGTCGCCTGCAGGAGAGAGTTCAAAGTCCAGGAATGCTCGCTTTGAAACAGTTTAACATATACATGTACGTGCAGCGCAATCCACAACAGTTACCACGCAGTGAGAATAAGAAAGCAAGCGTGCAAGAGGGAAGAAGAAACATGTGGAGTACTCGCGCTTAAAGCATTAAATACGGTTGAATTGTCAACCAACAAGCTATATACAAGCAAATGAAGTCTCCTGAAAGAGTGGACAACATTCACATCCAGCAGTGAAAACCCTTACCGCTAGCAGATGCCAACAAATTACTTCGTTCAGGCACAGCAGAAGCTGCGACAGCAGGTGAACCAAATAGGTTGTTTTGAGACGCTTCAAAGAATTTTGAGAACATCTTTGTGAATCAGGATCTTGAATGCGTCCTGATTTCTTGACTAAGTGTGACGTCTTATCCTTGTGGAAACGGCAATCGAAAAGATCGACCTTGCGACAGTCCGCGCACACGATATTATAAAGGAATTGGTAACTACTACCCAGGTCCCTCGGCGTCATTTCTGCATTGGGACGTTGGACGCGGCGCGTTTACTGGACGTCCAGAAACCGAAACAAGCTCACTTAGCTCAGCTCGCATTAATTTCAATAAAAAATCAAATTATGGAACAATCAATAAAGATAAAAGCAACAACAAGAGAAGAGAAGGATTGGGAGTGCGACAATGACCAGAAAAGACCAGAGTCATCTATAAGAAGAGTAGCGCCAGCGGCCTCCGCACAGCAGGAGATGGGGACAAATGTTTTCTCACGCAATCGATCCGCGTACTGAGCTCTGTTAAAGTCAGCTCACTTTAACTCGTGTTTACTCGGCGATGCAAGGCATATATGGATTAAAAACTATACCATTGGAAAGAGCAGCCATTTAGCTTTAACACCGTTACAATATTATTCAGATTTTATTGATCGATTTAAAATTCGGACGTTTTTAAAACAACAGTGTTTGGCCGGTCACAGCTTTGTCCCCGATCAGCACGGTTCGCGGTCGAGGCGCTTGCATGCTTGTGCTCATTTTCTCGCTTCGTTCTTTCTCCCTGAAGCTTACTTTGTCAGTTTTTTTGCAAATGAAAGTAATATTGCCTCTTTGTGTCATATATATCATGAGTTTTAACCAAAAAACGTCTTCAGAGGGAAACAAAGCGATGATGTTTTGATCTAAAGTTGGGCAAGCAAATATTTCTTGAATTAAGCTCAAAATTGTTTCAAAGTTGGTAGGAGGGCCTTTGCCAAGGATATGTCCGTGTTATTAGGCTACTTTCAGTGGTAGAAAGGCCATTTAAAGGTAATTTTCAGCGAATTTCGCAATGTCAACATTAGTTGCGCGAGTACGGGAATCATGCGACGAAATGTTGATGCTGTCCCCATTTGATCACGTGAGCGGCTTAAGCCAATCAGCGCACCTAGTGACAAGAACAATGGCTGTCGCTACTCTTCTTATAGATGACTCTGGAAAAGACTGTATTAGTTATCATTATCCAGTCGCACAATGCGACTACGTGGCCATCGCAGGAGTTCCATTGAAAGTGTCCATGAAGCTGAAAACGTCATGGAATTGCTCCTCCAACAAACTTATCTCCTTGAAGAGATATTTCCTCTCGCCGTAATAGTCATAATTAAGGCAATTTCATGTTTCTGCTGCGCGTATCATCATCTATCACCATCGCGGGTGCTATTAAATTCCAAATCAGTTGTGTCTCTACAAGGCAGACATAAGCGCCACGATTTGGTACAATAGAAATAGACACTACCATCAAAATATCAACATCCGTTGGGTGTTTCTCTTTTTTCTTTACACGGCCAACGACTACGAAACGAAAGTGCTTTTGTTCCTCGCCAAAGCTCTGATGCGGTCATGCGGATGTATGAATGATCATTGGTCACCATGTAACGCGGTATGTCTGCACCTGCGCGGATAGGGAACGTCTGCCTGAGTGATGTACTGCAAAGTAATATCAAATCAGATCAAGGGCCGTCGATAATGAGATAAAATAATCATTCCAAACCAATGGCACTCTACTGTGATCTACATGACGGAAGCACCAAGCCGGGAAATCAAGCACCCCTATCCATAACATTTTGATTTGATTTATTTGCCATAAACACGACAGGCAAACACAGGGACTATTCAAGTACAGTACAGTAATCCACTTACATGCAGCCTAATAACATTTACAAAACTGTAATAATAACGCGTTATCTAAATTATACTTGAAACTAGCCACGGATTTAGAAATTACAACTTCATCCGGTAGTGAATTCCACATTGGCGTATTGAACACAGTTACATTTCCCATCAAACGTCTTTGAAGAATTACAGAAACGATGAAAGAACAAATTCGCGCAAAATTGTCATCGCTACAACTACATTTTTGCAAACTATTGTTAAACGAATCAATTTTGCTAGTTATTGTAGATTTTAGCCTCGGTTTGTTCATAGTTTGATTGCTATCGCTTTCTAGCAAATTTAGCCTCCGTGTTCCCATAAAAATGTTTTATTTCAATGAAATTGTACTCTAACATTGATCCTAGGACCGGAATCTACTACCGGCATTTACGAAACGGCACGAATGACGAAATCCAACCAATAATAAGGTGTGGTTGCATTGCATGGAAGCGCGGCTACCAGCAGAGACGTCATAAGCATGACATAACACGTGACCATATAGGATAAGAACATCTTTAAAATAAAATGACTGAAGTAAAATGATCTAAGAAAAGATTATCAGATATGTTCAAATTGACAGGGAGAGCACAGGATACCGCGCAAAGGAATATGCAAATAAATGCTTGAAGAGTTAGTGTGGGTCATATATAAGGCATTAAGAATGTATCTAAAAGCAGGCATAACTGTAGTCTTAAAAGCATTTGAAATACGTAAAAGTGTGTCGCATGGCAACGAGAATTGAAGAGATGAAAGACATCGCGGCAGCACATCCTTTGTCCAAGTTCATTTTGCAGAAGGCATGCGAATAAGATCTCGTTTTTTAAGATTCATCATAGTCTTGAATCAAGGCCTTGCTCTCTCCGATGCTCTTCTCAGAAACCATTGTACTTACTGACAGACAATAGACCCTAAATGAAAGAAGCAAAGCAAGCCATCAAATGAGAGGAAGGGCACAATAATCGGGGCGGGGTTTTAGGGAACCCGGGACTACATCTCTGCTTTACTTACATTGTGCAAACCAGAGGCACGCAAAGTGAGAGCATTGCGGCATAAAAGACAAGCTGGGGAAAGCCTCGATGGTTTCCAAAGATGTAAAGCTTGTTGAGTGTCACATTTCCAATAAAAACAACAAGTATCTCCAAGCTAGAAACAACCGCAAAGAATTTCCCTGAAAAAGAAATAAAAAGTGCTGCATTTTAGTGAGTTAACTTTGGTAGCATCCAACAACACAACCATTCCGGTGCTTCTTCATAACTAGTTGAAGTGAGCAGACAGTTTGCATGATTCTAGTTCATTTTCTGTTTTTTTTTTTAGGGGAGTGAACTGGCCAAACAGCAGAAATACTGTTTGCTCTAATTCTAAATGACTCCTTGAGTCACAACCAATAATTAACACAACAATCCACAATAAATGTATGTATTGTATATCTGCATTAGATGATTAGCCCACCTTGATCTTTCTGGCTGATGCTGTTGGATAGGATCCCTCTGTAGACTGGTTCAGCTACGCCAGTGAAGATACCAGCACACCACGCTAAAACAAAACCAGAAACAACATCTCACAAACATGAGCTGTGTTGTTCGTTCGTAGTGTACAGTTTTGCCAAGTTACAGGATGTGTAGAAGACATGCTATAATATGGAGTTGCAACTTAAGCGTTGCTCTCCCACGTTGAATTTTTGACACATTGGGACGTCCAACAACACTGTAGGCTAACATCGTTGCATATGTTGCTGATCAGAGACATTAGGACCCGCTGGTTTGGCCATATATACCGCAACTCCACAAGCCTGACAATCGCATTCCCAAACCGCTTCTGTTTGCAAAGAAGCCCGCATACTGGCCTGTGCCCCGCAACGCCCTGAAGAAATTGCTGGTCCGACAAGATAGTCAAAGACCTTGCGCAGCTCAACTTCGACTACCTCAAAGAGACAGCGAGCGCAACGGAGAACCGATGACAGTGGCGTGGAATCCGTCGTTACGTCATGGGCAGCAGCTGTAGCTACATCTGGATCGGCTCGCATTGTGTATCGCAGATACGATTTTAGTTGAGTAGTTCAATAAGTTGCAATATAATTTTCGGAACGAATCAAAAGAAGTTACGAAAAATCGGAAAACTTACCAATGAACAGCATATATGGCTTTGAGGCAAATGCAAATGCAACCAACATTCCATATGCAGATATTACAGAGACAATAGCAATCCAGTGGCGTCGTAGGCACAAGCCAAACAATTTGAGTCCTATAATGACACCACAGCCGGTCACCATGTAACGGCAGCCAAGGAGCAGACCAACCATGATGGGCGTTAAGCAGAAAGGACTATCAAGAGAGTACAGCGTGACGACCGACACCAGCGACATGTTGATGATGTACATAAACAATTCTGCAGTTGTAATAATGAAGATTCTCCATCGTCCACGGCGGCGCTTGAAAAACACCCGGAATGACTCCAGTGGGTATTTGAAACAACTCACATCTGCCATAGAAACATTGCTCTCGTCTAACGATTCCGGGAGGATAAAAATAGCATAAAGTAAACCAAGTGTCATTGAGCAGCATACGAATGAATACGCGCCAAGGAAACCTATTGAATTGATCAGGACACCACTGAAGCTTGATCCCACCACACCAGCAACCAGCACAAGGCCACCAAGAATACCTAAAGAAAGCCAGCAAGTCATTCAGTATGTTACAGAATACAAATATATCGACACAAAAAACAAACAATTATTGCACTAGGATGAATAAAGTTCACGTTCTCAGTCCCGTTTCCAACACCGAAGATCTGGCTAAATGACTTTTAATTAAATACAGTATTCATTATTGGATAAGTTGAACAAGAAACGTTCTTTCTTGATGTAGAGAGTGGAGACCATATCAACTACGTCAGCATAAATTAACAAACACGTGTGTTGATTGGTCACACGAGGCACATGGCATAATTATATGGCACTGATCATGACCTAGAACACAATGAAACCTGTCTATAACGGTCACCTTTGGGACCTGAGGGTAATGACCTTCATAAACAGGTAGCTTTCTGTCCAGGTTGATATGTATAGAAAGTGTCATTTTGGGGTTATGAATAGTGGCCTTTATACACAGGTGGCTGCTCTATACAGGTGGCTGCTAATACAGGTTTGACTGTATAAAAATATTTAACGTCAGACATACCCAATCTTAGCGTTCTATCCTCTCTGGTTGTGATGTCAGCAATATAAGCAACGACTGCCATTGTTAGGCTGGTAAAATATCCTCCCACGCCATTCAAGAAGCTTCCAATGTAAATGGTACGTAAAGGTAGACTGAATCCCATTGTTAAGAGAACCGAAATGCACTCAACAACACTGGAAGCAAGTGCAATGATCAATATCGGTCTCCTTCCAATCCTATCTGACCAACTGCCATAGTAGAGACATGTGATAACAGATGGAATCATCTCAAAGAGGGCAAATCCAATCTGAAACTCAGCTGTCAAATCCTGGACCTAGAAATTTCACGGCAAAATATCCGATATCACACAATAGATACAGTACATATATCAAACCTATCAAATTTCAACTTCGAAAGAAACCTACAGAAGAAATGCAATGGTAGTCGGCCTCGGCCTATAATACAGTGCGAATGTCTGATTATAAAATACATCTGAGCCTTGCGCTATTTTTGACAAAAAAACACAGAAAAATTGCTTAAATGATTTCTCTGGCTAGCTATCTTGGCAAACTATTTCACTTGCAATGCATTTGCAAGTAGCACACTAACACGAGTGTCCAAAACCAGATGTAGAAATATTAGCCTGGGTCCTCGCCTAGAAATCATTGTTGAGCAGGACCAACATCTGGGAGCTGGCTGCAGTACATTGACATACTAATTAAGGATATATTCTCTGGAGTTTACACAAAAGCCCACAAAGTGTTTCCTCTTTCTATTGAAATCTTCCAAATTATACAGCAACTCAAATGAGATCAGGAAATCAAATGCGATAATGTCTTTGCTTCATTGTAAATTTATTATTAATGTAATGCGTATCTGTCCTAAACTGCTTTTTAAACTACACGATTGTATATACTCTATTTGAAAACTTCTTAATTCCTGCTCAAAACGCAGCCTTTGTTCCACACCCTATCAACGCCCCCTGTGCCTCCCCCGACGCCCCGAAGAATTTAAATTTACTGTACAGTGAGCCACAGCCTCGTTGCATGATTACCTTCTGACGTAAGGCTTTCGTGGCATTGGCGTGCTCAGCTGTGTCATTATGACAGTATTTCGATGCCGTGGCAGAATAGTTCAAGTTGTACTTCTCGCTGTACCTGTGATGTCCGTACTGCTGAAGGATTGGAGAGTGTAGTATCATGGCTGTCACGTAGAGAAATATCATCGGCTCCGGAAGGTACTTCCATTTCGAGTAGTGTGGCCTGCTGAGAAGACACAAGAACGACAAAAAAGACATCCATTATACTCTTGATGGTGACGACGCACGTCTTTTGTTGTGTAAATGACCATGTCGTAATTGATTAGCATAATAATGTCTATTATACAAATCTTCCTCTTCTGTCTCTCGTTGTGTTAACTCGTCCTATCGCTATACAAAGAGCTCTGTCTATAACAGGACAAAGATCCCTTCGCTATCTCTCCCTGTCACGGCCAGCATCCTCCTACCAAATACATAATAAATCAAACATCAAACATCGTATTCTTATAATTACAGATAACCTGGCACGCTACCATGATTCCATCACAAAAAGCGGTGTTGCAGCTACAAAAGAAAGATGCCAAATAATGCGAGACACGCAGGGGAAATTGAGAAAACAATTGTGAAGCATCTTTCAAAGCGTGAATGACGAATTTCACATCGCACGACCTTTGGTCTTTTAAGCCTGCATAATTCAGAAGTAGGCCTAGACATCTATTTTACTCTCACAGCTTCGAATGGATAGACCTGCATCGTGCAAGCCATAGCCTGGCGAATACCCTTGGCAGCTTGGCCAACTAACTCATCCTAGTCATTTGTGTCACGAAACACCACGAGGACACTTCACTCAAATCAGCCGTGGAAATACAGCATAATACATGATCTAAGAGAGAACATTAAATGTGTAGTTCTGCAGGTCACTCGCGGCGGGTAAGTAAGACGAAACCTGTGAACAGTCAGCTGCTGTAATTATTATTATTTGTCCTTTGTCCCATCGCCTATATTTTCTATTTTCAAACAGAATTATTTATTTTTCGGGTAGAACTAAAAATAAAAAGAGCGAGAGTGCGAACAAGACAATCTAAGAAACGAAACAGTTAAACAGTTTACTACCTCGACATCTTCAACAATTGCAGTCACAATTTACGGCAGCGACCATCCACAACAGAAGTAAGGAGAGAGTACACGGAGCACGAAGTGTCCTCTGACCTGGGTTGAACTTTGAATAATTTTGTCACGCGACCACAACAGAATGCAGACAAAGCACGATTGAAGTGGGCCAGTCCCCAACTGCGAACAATAGCGCCTTTGATTCACAGCATGTGTTGCTATGGTTATCGGACGTAAGAAAAAAGAGGCGTCTTCAAAGTCACAAATGATTCCAATTCAATCCTCCTCCGCACAAAGCGAAAGTCATCTGTAGTATTTCTATATACCTTCAAAATATCACCATAAATTGTGTGCAATATTGAACTACTGCTAATCTAATTTACAGTAAGCACATCTACATAATGTTCACTTTTAGAACATAGCAAATCAAATAAAAATCACAATTACGCTGTCTCGTCCGTATGGCATGCCACATCAAATTATCAAAAATGCCATATCAAATTATCAAAAATATCAATGTTTGAATACGTCTACACTGAAATGTTTGGGGTGGCCTTCACAGCAATGCTTTCAATTGCAACTTCGTCTGTCCCTCGTCTGATGCGGAAGTAGCCTTCTTCGCCCCAATTTTCTCCCCAGCTATTTTTGACAATCCAGAACTTTTCTCCTGTCTGATGATCCGCCCCATAGCCAACAATGACAACAACATGATTGGTCACTTCAAACGGATTCATCCATTCGCCAAGCTCTACATTGATCAACAGAAAAACAAAGATTACCACACAGAAGTATACTCAACAAACAAGCAATTAGTCAAACAAATAATTATAGTCAGCAGCCTAGTCTCATGGGAATGGTACAAATTACACAGCAGGCATCAAACGTTATGATGACTAAGTACTGTCACCAGTCTGTCATTTGCAGCAATAAGATATTTGGCAAGCAATCAAAGAACTGCAAATTACAGTCAAACCTGTATTAACGGCCACCTCTATAGAGCAGCCACCTGTCTATAAATGCATAAATGACACTCTTCATAATCCTAAAATGACACTTTCTATAGAAATCAACCTGGACCGAAAGGCGGCAGGCCACCTGTCCATAAAGGTCATTTTTCTCAGGTCTCACAAAGGTGACTGTTATAGGCAGGTTTCACTGTATGATGCATTGATGATAGACAAAGAGTATTCATCAATAGCAGATTGAATATGATTTGCTCTTTTGTTGTATAGATTGTGCGTACCTGTCACATGGTGGTAGATGCCGCTGGTATAGAATTGAAGGTCTTTGTACACCATAATCGATACCGCTAACGGTCCCTCTTTCACCAGATTGATCCTCATCAGCGGCTCATTACAAGCGCCATAGAAACCGCCAATATAATCAAAGCTCTTTGTATAGTGTCGCTTGCATTTAGGATCAACTGCCTCGCATTTATCCTGTTGTCCATGATAAGGGTAACAGTGTTCCTCAATATTTCCAAAATCAACGCCAAATTGGCCAGCGACAAGGTAAGGAAAACCTACAAAGGCAACACAGCTTTCAAGACAGTTCTTGATTTGTGCCATTTTAGACAATCAATACTTATATTAGCTTAACAAGTATTGAAATTACATTACTAAACCCTCAGATGTCACACGCGCCTGCAAATTCACAGCCATAAATCGTAACATGACATTAGGATGGATTTTGCAATCATAAAGAGAGATCAAAACGTGAATTGAACATCAATCTTTGGTTACAAAATTTCAATGTTGTAATCAGTCATCAAGTACATTGATACGTTAATCATATGATGAACATTCCAGCAAACTACAAAATGGTCATGTTTCAAATATCTCACCTCCACCGCACCCTTGTGAGTAATTTCCACAGCTAACAACATACTGCGTTGACAGTATCGGCTTCATAGTGTTGTTACTAAGCACTCTGATACGACATTCCAGCATTCCCATTGATGCAAATGCGTAACAGCTACCGCATGAACCTTGGTTCCGAACGGGCGAGACATAGCTTATGCCATCAACATTGCGCCAGTCAAATTCAGTAGGAAGGCTGCCTGCCTGCTGGAGCATCTCTTCCGTTGGCACGCTAGGATGAAATACAAGAAACAGCTCATAAATATGAAGGAGTCTAAAAGCAAAATATTTTTTCAATTGAGGTGTCTTGCATTTTAAAATAAGTCTAACAGGTAAATAACTTACTGTTTCAATCTACCTAGCTCAGAAGATTTTGACATTAATTACTGACATCAATTAATAGTTACACTACAAAGTACTATTGTCAGAAATGTATTACCTGTAATTGCATTGCAGATTTCATTTCAAAAAGCTTCTAATTAATATTACATAATACTTTCTACAATTTTAATTAATGTAAATATTACCTACTTATTTATTGTAGTTTTTATTATTATTTCAAAATAGAACAGAAGACTTTTAATATTACCCTCCTGGGAAAAAAGTTCCAGCATTCCAACTAGCTAGATTCGCTTTGTAAACAAAAACAAAGGAACAACATTAATAACTACGGTAGCCAGTACTGTTCATAAACTATCTCTCAATTAACAGTGAGAACTGACGAACCTTGGATGCACTCTTCCATGAGGAACACGTTGCATTTGAGCAAATGCTGCGGATCGTTCTTTCAGAGCAAGAGGACTTGCGGATACGGCAGCTTTCCAAGATGATTGAACTTGATTAATTCTCGATGTCATCGCTTCAAGGTCAACCTTCGTTACTCGAGGTGCACTTTCCCTGGCATTCTGTTTGATCAAATGCTCTCTATTGATTGGGTCAGAAATCTTCATGCCTGCAATTGAGAAATTCCTCTTAATAATTTGCAGCAATCTCAATGTGTTTATGTCATTGTTATCTGATCCACCTTGGCCTTTGTTAGATCAGAAACTGCGTTATATATGCACTTATTCCAGCGTAAATCAATTCTAGTTTCATATTATGATTACGTAAATCATGTTGTTTTTGTATATAATTAATTAATTATATATAATTAAATACTAATAATCCATGTTACTATTTATGTCAACTTTATTGCATTGTATCATGTATCCGTGACCTTATATGTTACTAGTTCTGTACTTCAGTTGAATATAAAATGGGACTTAAGAATGAGCTAACAAGTATCTACATTATACAAGGTCTGTTTTCAAATTCGCATGTGATTCATCTCATTTAATACAACATTTCCATGTGATGATTTTGTACTGACCGGAATAGCATCCCCAGTTGGTCACAGGATAAGAGCCTGCATATAGTTTGTGAAACCATCCAGTCCTAGTTAAGTGACATTTGCTTGTGACAGTCTTGCCCTGTTGTGACCATTCAGAAAACGCAAAGTAGCGCATTCCATTGATTACAAAACCAAAGCCTTGGTTGTAGACAAGAGTCCACTTGCCAACGTTGCCCACCTCATCAACAACAACATCAGGATAAAGGAACTGCAGCGTGAGTGTTCGGCTCGGATGAACGGAATAACCTTGGCAGTTGATGTTGTAGTTTGTGTGGTCATCGTCGGTTAGGCGGAACAGCCATTTGCCGCGAATGTCTTCGTACGTGCAGTTGGCTGGAGTGTCACATAGCACAGCAGAAGAACAACATACAAGCAGAGCAACTGTTAGCAATAGAACGCGCATCTTCAGGTCATTCGCACAGCAAATAACTTGCTTAGGTTGGAGCAAGGTAAATAGGGTTGGAGGAAATCTCCTCTGCTGTGTTTTGATCTTCGTCAAAATGACGCGTGCACGTGACTGTCATGTTGATTGTTGTTTGCACATGGACGAGGCTGCAGGAATGAGGATGAACAATCATGGCAGACTCAAAATGAAAGCTGCATACTCAAAGCCAAGCTGCTTAGCTGCATAGTGCATTGCATGCAATTTGCTAAATATTTACGTCGTTTCACGGCTGTTGTTTACAGCAGTCTACCTCTACAGGTTGTGCATATAATTCTTTGTTAGTAGGGGAAATGTTTGCAATTTAGTTAATTGTGTAGCACGAGATGCGTTTGGTAGAAGACTGAAGAAAGAAGATGAGGCTTCGAATAAAGTTGCAGGGAGAAAAGGTCTCTTTTGATGTTCCTAGCAGCTGCACTCTTGACCAGCTAAAGGCCACGCTCGGTCCATTACTTGGATGCAATGAGTAAGTATATACATAGCTGCACTAGGCCTATTATGTTGTGCGCGCGATGTGACGGAGGAAGAATTTACGAAGTGGATATCGTTCCGGTAGGGGTAGCCGCAACGTTTGCAAACGATAATTTTCCGTACA
>OFHS01003425.1:0-17013 GCA_900245855.1 Calvadosia cruxmelitensis | reverse complement strand
ACGTCACGCCAACTTCCGCTGAAAACGCGGTCGAGCCCAGGTGGCGCTACCTTGTTATCTATTTACCTTGGGTAAAACAATAGTACAATACTCTTTCAAAATTGTGATCAGTATCACCTGAGCAAGCACAAGACCTGACTTCGCTGCTAAACCCAATAAAAAGAACTGTGGAAGGGATTTGATTGTCAGACTAGTGGGAAACTTTCAACATATTGGCAAAACTTTAACGTAAATTCAAGCACTTTCTGTTAATATCATCTCGATGAATGTCAACCCTGCTTTAACAAGAATCGACTACTTCAAGTAATGTCCCCACTGTCTTATGATCACAATCTTGATCTGGAAAGTCATAGCAACATCAACAACGTTATACTTTGCCTGTGTTAAGCGACCACCTATTTTAAGAGACCACCTGCATTACAAGACCACCAACACGCCTGTCACTTCAGGGTTGAGTACTTGACTACATGCAGTACGTGCATTAACAGCATTAGAAAGCCTACATTTCCAGGATGGCTGGGCAACATTGCCGTGCTTTTTAGGAGCCATTTGTAGATAGGAGGGTCTGTCTACGTCGGTCAACAGCTCAGTGCCAATGGATATAGTACACCTGGCTGTCATATGTAAGGTTGCACTGTTTGTCATCATATTGCTGGCCTTTGGACTATTTTGAATATTTTCTACGATTTCTGGATAGTTCCTTGTTAACTTGTCTGTTACATGTTAGGATATTTTCTTTTATGTATAATTATGTAACTCTATTCAATGCTTTTACTATGTATGTGCACCATAAATAAATGCCTTTGGCTTAACTGATCTACATTGATCGCTATGAAGAGTTGGCTGCTATTATAATGTTTTTATTATTGGTTGTGATTGTCGCCATGGTGTCTACCTTTTTAGCAGCAAGGTCATACTCCACACCGTATAGTGATGATATCTGGTGGCATACGCTGTTCAGCAGCAGTCTGACGTGTGACGATGCCGGTGTGGTACCAAGGAATCGAACTACAACAGCCGTGTTGCTTCCCAACCATTCCATTGTTAGTTGCGATGACTGCGCCACTACCGATGTCTTACCACTTCCAGACTGACCATGAACGACTAATGGCTTCCTGGTGCTTTGATCTACAATTGAGTGGATATGATTCATTATCATCATCATCATCATCATCATCATCATCATCATCATCATCATCATCATCATCATCATCATCATCATCATCATCATCATCATCATCATCATCCTCATCATCATCATCATCATCATCAACATCATGTGTCTTTCTTTGGAAATATCAAATTGAACCAGAAAGATTCCACATGTAGAAGGTTCAGAAGTACACTACAACTATATTATGGTTGATGTTACACATCTTGTTCAAACTATACAATTTACAGTCATATGACAGTTTAGTTTAGCTTTAAATGGCGGAAGTGACTTTGCTATAACAACAATCTGATTTAGCATTGCTTTATAAATGGTTGGAAGACAAACGAGACTAAATGTCTACACATAATAACCCTAAATCACTTGATGACCCTAACAACACGTATCTGACAATCTCTTAAGCATTTATGTATGCGAAAAGTGCATTTTTCATGGCTTCACATGGCTTTCTCTTGGTACTTCACATGATTTTCACGTCGATTGTACACGTTTCCAGTCCTAGCATACTTTGCCAGGTATTCCTAGCTTATACAAATGTTGGAATGCAATTGTGTTGGCATTGGAGCCTGGATCATGTTTATTGGCTTTGTTTAGAGGCTGACTCACAGTAAAGTTGGTCTGTGAAGCACGTAGAAATTCAAACCTTAACTTTTAAAAATGATGTCAAAAATTGTACTATAACAAATTACCCTGTTTGCCAAAAGTACTCTTTTAATAATTAATATGGACAATATCAGTTTTATTAGTCGATCGTCACTTTATTTCGTTTCTTTTTCTTTTCAAATGATTGATTTTTTCTCTCTATTGTACTGATAAAATTACAGTCATATGAATTGTATTATTTTTCTTTGGATTCTTTGTAATCCTTTGCGTACTCCAATAAACAAGCAGCTTATGCTTACGGAGTCATGTAAAACTTTCACATATACATATTTTAGCCATTGTTTATCTGCTTCTTGTATAATCTACTGCGGTTGTTTAAAATAAATGTCTATCCATCTATTTCATTTACAATATGATAGTCGCAACCGACCTGTCAAGTAAGCATGGATCTGGTCCAGTTGCTCCTGTCGTCCATGGAATGCAACACATTTGTCTCGTGCAAAAACCAGATGTTGTAACGCTTCCTCAAAGCAGGGGAGGTTGAAACTTCGACTCTCTTTGACTTGAATGGCACTTGTGATTCGTAAAGCAAGAGCATTGTAGACGTCAGTACAAAGCCTATCAATGTAGCTCTTGTGCTCTGGATATGCAAGATCAATCCCTGGTAATCAAAAACATAGTGGCCATGTCATAAATCAATGGCTTAAAGACAGAAAAATAATAATTCCACATATAGCGTAACTACTATATCACCTCAGCTAATATCCCAACCCACGCACTATTATTTCAATTTGAGAACAAAGCTCTGTCAGAATCAATTACTTGAACCCGCTTAATACCACAACCCGATTATTGTCACGATTCTTAGCTGGAAAAACATAGTGATATTAACGAAGTTCCACTGTATACCGCAAACATCTTAGATTTCATGCTTGCAGTTTTAAGACACTATTGCATATGAGCATGTCTCAACATTAAAACAAAGGAAAATCATTTTCTGCTGTATTGTCGATGCCCGTTTCACCTACAGTGAAACCTGTCTATAATGGTCATCTTGGGACCAGAGGAAAATGACCTCTACTGACAGGTGGCCTTTCTGTCCAGGTTGATTTCTATACAAAGTGTCATTTGGGGGTTATGAAGAATGGCCTTTATACACAGGTGGCTTCTCTATAGAGGTAGCCGCTAATACATGTTTGACTGTTACTGGCTTGACTATATTGGAAAATACACAACCTTCTTGGACCAATGAAAAGTGGCCTGTCAAAGGTAAACCTGGCACATGAATTGTATTGTTTTGAACCTTGAAAATGGTCTCTTAAGACAGGTAGACCATTAAGACAGGTGATCTCTTGAGGCAGGTGATTGTTGAAGACGTGTGGTCTCTTAACAAGGGTGATCTCTTAAGACAGGTAGTCTTTCAAGGCAGGTGGACTCTTAAGACAAGTGTTCTCTTAAGACAGGTGGTCTCTTGAGACAGGTGTTCTCTTAAGACATATGGTCTCTTGAGACAGTTGGTCCCTTAAGAAAGGTGGTCTCTTGAGATAGGTGATTGTTAGAGACGTGTGGTTTCCTAACAAATGTGGTCTCTTAGGACAGGTGGTCTATTAAGACAAGGGGACTCTTGTGACAGGTTGGACTGCTATTTCAGAATTTTTCCAGCTCTCATTCCATTACCATGGTCCAACTTGTTCCATTGTATCATACATCACAGCAGATTTGCCTTCATTCAAAGTAGGAAGCATTTGATGAATGACAAAATGTAAACAATTTTACTGTCAGGGAAGCAATCCGTAATGCACAGTCCCAATGCACTTCAGTATATAGTTGAGTTGACCTCTGCCAAAGGTGAAGACGCCAGGAAAATGCTTTGTTTTAAATGCAATCACCCGTACTCTTGTCAGTGATGGTCAATTTCATGGATGATTCTTGGCTATCAAAATTGTCTATTTCAACTCAAAATCATGTGCCAGAAACACTTGCATCCCGACATGCACTAGGACTGCGCTTCGTCAATTGATTACAAACCTATTTCTCTCCAGTGTAATGAATATTCTTTGATGCTGTCTTTACTAAGGTTCCTGTGGATGAAGTGCTTCTTGAACATCGACAACATGCTTTGTGCCTCTTCATTCAATTTGCCATCTTTGACGTCAATGTATCTGCTTGTTTTGGGATGATGCAGATGATCTTGCACGTCCACAATACTTCTGTGCATCCAAAGACACGATTCGTTGACATCGACAGAATTTTGAATGCCAGACTCAATCTCCATTGCAGTTACTGAAAGTGATCAAAAATTGACGAATAAATGATCAAATAAATGAATGAATCCATAGCAAAATAAATAATAAATATGAACAATAGAAATAGCATAAAACAGACGAAAACAACTGATTGTCGTCTTTATCATTATTGTAATTTATTCAGGAGTCCCATAGTACCACAACTTGTCAAAAAGTCAGTTAGACCAAACTTGAGGTGATTCTCAGTGTTCTGCGCTTTTCAGTAAGTTGACGTATTGGAGGCTGTGCCATATCCACATGACTTGGGGACAGAGTCCGTCACAGCGGGCAGAAAGCGACCACTGTTGCAATCGTCCCGTCGACGCCGGGTGGTGGTGCATCACATCACACTATCGTCCGCTACAGTGCCAGGTTGATTGCAGCTCATTCCACCTCCATCGTATCGATCATCCCTCGTCGTTCCCATTTCTCTCCTTTACCCTCAAGATTCTGAGCTCCATATCATAAATATTTTTATTCACAAAAAGCTCTGATGTGTGATTCAAATGAATCATGTTAGTTCTAGCTACACTTGATCTATAGCTTGTAAGAAATGCAATTATTTTAATGACTTAACAAAAGGGAGCACTTTGAAAATGTCACAGAAGGATAATCCTGCCGTGTAAAGGAGTAATCAGTGCTACTTGGTGTGAAGGAGTTGATTCGCTTTCAGCCACATGTTTGTAATCGTTGCATCAATGGTTTCTCTGATCTCTCAGTAACACAATCATTTAATAGATCTACGACTACAGCAACTCCAAGAAAAGTTTACAAAAAGACACATGCATGAAATACAAAGGATTGTTGTTGAATATGGCTCAATAGATGAGTAATACCCACAATCGGTATGAGAAGTGAGAAGTCATTTACCAGCGTTGTTGAGAATACAAGTTTGACTTGTGTTTGAAAGCAGAATAGTTGATTGTGGAAAAGTCTTTCCTAGGACTGATGCGATAACTTTATCTAGATCACCTTGCTAAAACCTATGAGAGTCCTCATTCAATACTCCCCCCCCCCCATTTTGACCTCACCCCACCCAGGCCAAGCATATTCCTCAAATATCAATACATGTAAGAATATATGTGACCACAGACTTATAAAAATTGCAAAAATTTGCCATTCAACTAAAATAATATATTAACAACTAGACGTACAAAAACATGTCTTAATTCTGTGTCCATTTCATATAACGCATATACCTCCGTCCTGTCATAAAAGAACTAAAAAGAACTTAGAAGTAAAATACAAACCTGAGACGAAATATTTTGTTCGTTTTAACTGATCCTTAATTGCAGCATCGGCAGCCTTGCGAATTACATCTTGAAGCCTTTCAAATATTTCCATCCAAGCAGCATTAGCTTCACGTTGTCTATCGACATCAACAGAATTCACAAAGTCTGGAATGTGGGAGCTGATTGGCTGAAGCACGTATTCGGCGGGTACATTGTTCGTATCCAGCCGATACCAAGTATTTACAAGTTCCAAGTCATTACTTGATTTGATGGACTTCACCAACAGTAAAAATTCGTTTTCATCAATTTTTGATGGAAGTGGACGGTAGCCATATTTCTGCCCAAGCAATGTCTATGGAATAGAAATATTGTATCATCAAATATTTTTAATGCATTTTAAGTACACTACGAATCCAAGGTATGAAATATATATGAATATTATAAGCAATGGGAAGCACGGGCAAACACCCTCAGAAAACTATGTGAAATAAATAGATAGAGTTTTATTTCTGATTTACAAATAAATGAATACACGGTGAATAAGATTACAAATTTACAACATTTAAGCACATATGATCAACTTAGCATTTGTTTCTTGATGTCAATAAATGAAATACAGTAACAAGCACCATGTGATAAACCATTTGAAAAAGCATTGGAATTTGAAAAACAATGAAAAACTGTGTGAATAGTGCACTTTTCACATGGATTTCATACGGTTACATTTCATAGCCATATGTGATCATTGATGACACTTTATATACGCCGCAATGTGACAAAATACAGTCAACTTTGTCTATAACGGTCATTTTTGGGACCTGAGAAAGATGAGCTTTATAGACAAATGGCCTTTATGTCCAGGTTAATTTTATACAATGTGTCATTTTGGCATTATGAAGAGTGGCCTTTATACACAGGAGGCTGCTCTCATATAGAGGTTTGGAAGGTTTGACTGCACTTGGCTTTGTCATGATCTGATGGTAACCAAAAGGATCTATAAATCCCACAATGCATGATATAGACCTCTATATTGCATGACGAGATAACTGCGATAGCAGATGACAGCTTCCACTCAAACTTTGTTTATGTCGCATATTAACAATTACAATTTCAAATTACACTTTTGCATCAATTTCGGTATAGAAGCAGATTTTATGTCTAACTTCTACCACATTTTGGCTCCCACTCATCCGACAATTACTGGCCCCTATTATGCGAAATGTTAAACTGTTTGCCTGAGGTGTCAGACTTATTTAAGAAAATCCCCTTAGTATGCGTAGGCCTACCACTGCCTACCAGTGCCTGGCTGACAAGTATGAGTGTGAGTGGTGAAGGACACTACAAATTTTCAGGAGTACGAGTACAATTGGCGAGTGCGAGTATGAATGCAAGTCCCAGATCCCTGATTAGTAAACTAATTTATCATATTCGAATCCAAATTGTGATATCGAAGCAACTTCGACAGGAATATCACAAGCCACACATATCATCAGAAAACATCACACACTTGTTGTAGGATATAGGTAACGCCATATTCCACAGCATATGTGCAACATTTGTTTAATGTTTATGCAGCCAAAAATGTATTAGCGGCCACCTCTATAGAGCAGCCACCACCCACCTGCTTATATAGGCTATGCCATTCACCAAAACCCCAAAGTGATACCTTCTATAGAAATTAACTTGGATAGAAAGGCCACCTGTCTACAAAGGTCATTTTCCTCAGGTCCGAAAGGTGACCATCATAGACAGGTTGTAATGTAGTATGCTACACTTACAAAAAAGGCTGGCCCAGTTGACGATCGACAACAGTTTTTCACTTGATCTAGACACAATGAGACAGTTTCATGGTCATCAGTTGCTTCACTTCGAATTCCCCATCTCATATCAATGGCTTGGAACTGGTAGCCTTTGGATTGACATAGCTTTTGCAGTCGTGGGTAGACTTTTTCAATCAATGAATTGCGTTCTACTGCTGTATCTGGAACAAACAAGACACATAAAACGATTTATATACAGTGTAACCCCGTTAATATATATCACGGCTAATATCACAACCCATTTAATATCCCTTCACACTATGAATCCAAAACCATGTGAAAACCATGTGAAAACCATGTGAAATGGGAAGCACCATGCGAAAAACCATGTGAAATTTCAAACACCATGTGAAAAACGTGTGAATTAGAAAACAGTGTGAAAAACCATGTGAAAAGGGCACTTTTCACATGGTTTTTCACATGATTTTCACATGGATTTCACATGGTATCAGTTCATAGTGTCAGGTGGAGAACCAAACTCTAAAAGAATCATCTATTTGTACCCTTTTAAATTCACGACCCGCTTATTATCACAACTTTTGGCTGGAAAACCACATTGATATTAATGAGGTTGAACTGTATTACGAGCAACAGGTTTAATGTTGTGTTTTAGGATAGTCACAGATATAGTAGATTGCACAGTGGCCATTGAGCAGACTGGTTGTAATGTGCAAACTACTTAATGATGCAAATAAAATATATGCAACACTAATTACATCCAAATATATACATGCAAATAAGAATAACAGACTATTTCAACTAATTTGACTATTTCATCAACTAAACATAAAATCATTTATTCATCTTTCTAATTCAAAAGCCATTTCCCAAAACATATTGTACATTCTCATCAAAAGCATCAGTTGGAAAAGGAAAACCGATTAGAGAGAAGCGAACCTTTTCCTCTCATAAAATTCTTTTTGTAAAACATTCAGTTTGATCCCAAGGGACCTGTCAGCCGTGAAATGACTACAGCTATATAATGTGCGTGTTTTGTCTGGATCTCTAATCATGCCTCTCAGTCAATCAGATTGCGGGAAGCTAAACTTTTACAGTGAGACTTGTCTATAATCGTCACCTTTTGGAAACTGACACAGGTGGCCTTTCTGTCCAGGGTGGTTTTTGTAGAAACTGTCATTTCAGGGTTACAAAGAGTGGCCATTATACACAGGTGGCTGCTCTATATACAGAGGTGGCCGGCTGGCTGCTAATACAGATTTGACTGTATAATCATTTTCAGCACATTTTGGGATAAGACATAATCAGCAGGCCTGGAAATGTTACTTTCTTTGTTTTCCTTGCATCAAACCATGAACTTAAAATACAGCTTATGTCGGAATGCCACTTATATGCAAAACAGGTACATGGAAAAGTAGCTCACATGCTAAAAGGCTAGGCCTATACGGAAAATCTGCATATATGCAAAAAGGGAGGACCTATTTAGAAATCCGGGTATATGCAAAACAAGTTGACCTTATGGAAAGTCCTTTTAAATACAAAATGGATACTGACTGTATATGGCAAATCAGCTCATGTATGCAAAAGGGTAGGCTAACGAAAATCCACATATAAATATGCAAAACAGGTATATGGAAAATGCCCTTACATGCCAACATTTACGAAACCTCTGTTTAGTAAAACATCCAATTTTGAAGCCAGAGATACTTAAATTCTACCTTATAAGTATGTATTGTGCATGAAAACCATTTGCATAATTATAAAGAGATTGTGTTGTAGTTAAATAATAGTTAATGTCTTCCATTATTAAACACACTTCCGACCAACCTGTGAACGTTGAGCTAATGAATATTCGTACGACTTTTGAGTTTGAAGAAAGTGCACCGTCAATCGGTATCCCGCGTAGAACGTTAATTATGCTCTCTTGCGACTCAGGATCAATGGCTACTTTTCCGTTCTCCATGGCATAATCAATCTTTGAGCCAGGAGCAAACAGATGCTCAGCATTTACATTGGATACCCTTGTCAAATGTAGCTTTGAGCTCGCAGGCAACGTCTTGGCATTCTCACGGCTACAAAACAACATGAGCAGATCAACTACAATGAAAGCCACCTACATACAAAACCTTGAGAAATCAACATTTAGTAAAATGTTGTAAGTCGGATATATGCAAATCCGCTTATAAAATAAGTAGGGTTGCACAAAACACAATAATTAATCTGAGAAACCAAGTACAGTACTTTGCTGATCACTGGTAAGGTGTTTGAAGTAAAACCAGCAGGGATGTGATGAAACTAGCTACAAAAGTAACTAGTTACCTTAAAAGTTACTTTTTCCAGTAACTTTACAAATAACTAGTTACTTTGTGCAAAAAGTAACTTGTAACTGTAACTAGTTACATTTTTCAATGCAAGAAATAACTTTTACAAGTTACTTTTTGAAATTTAATTTTAAAGTAAATTTATGTTTTCAGTTTTAAATTCAATCTGGTTGATAATTTTTGAACTCAAAACATGCTTCTAAGAGCTCATTTTTTGCAACATAATTAATAGCAAACAAAAATTGTCTAATTTTTCATTTTGAGCACCAACCAACTTAAAATGACCCTTGCAACATTTGCTTGGACCTTTAATTTCGAGCAAAATAACTTTGAAAGTAACTGTAACTAGTTACTTCTTGTGGACAAGTACCTAGTAAGTTTAGAAAGTTACTTTTGAGGATGAGTAACTTTTACAAGTAACTATTTACTTTCCATACAATGTAACTTTAAATGTAACTAGTTACTTTTGAAAAGTAACTGTCACAACCTTGGAAACCAGTGGAGATAATCAACGACAGTGACGACTCTAGAGGTCAGGCTATTCAGGCTCAGCCTGTCACTGACCAGAAACAGCGAAGAAAACGATGTAATTAAGTAGGAGGTGAGACCATAAAACGAAGCAAATTATTTAAAATATTGACGTAAATGACTGAAATCAAGAAATTAACTTCAAATAATCACGTTGTCAAGCATGTCTTGAGAGCGCAATGATGCGCTGTCAGCTGAATTAGTGTTTGCTTTCTTAAATCATCACAAATTTCGCGCGGTCAGGCGATTTCAAGCCAGCCTGACCTGAACGTCATAGCGCAGTGTGATTGACTGGTGGAGGTCGTGATTGCATTGTTTTGACATTCCAGTGCATCTAAATGTAGACCCCAGATCAGGCTCGTTCCGAACAGCCTGACTGCAAATCACACAACAGACGCTGCTTTGTTCCCTTCACTAATGGCAGTGTGTTCCTACACGCGGCTGGAATCACACCGCTTTCAGTGCAGTCTCCTGGTGTTGCGCTGCTAGAGGAGCTGTGCTCATCAGATCTTTTCCCATTCAAGTAATATCTACTAGATATTATCTGGTAGATAAAAACATGAGAATTTCAAGAAATTTACACTTGGATTTCTGTTTTTACTGCACTCAAAATATATCTGGGCTCTGCCCTGGACCCACTCGAGGGCTTACAGTTCCCCCAAACCCCGGCTGGTCTGCTTTGGCTTCGCCAAAGCCTGACCAGTCTCTATGACCTGGCTTCGCCACTGTAAACGATATGAGGACATCATCCAATGACCAATAATCAAGTTCAAATTAGAACTAAACAATTAGCAGTGACCTTGCTTCACCTTGCAAATGTAAATGAAAAGTTTTATTTGTTTAACGAGTGTAACTCGATAAGCCATTTACTTAAATTCCTTTGAGACACTGCCTCGACTATTAAAACCACATGCATAGCGCATATATATGTGTTGGCTGGGCTGGGAGTCGAACTCGGGACGTCTGCTGACTGTCAACCACACATACTAGCCTTTAGACCTCATAACGACCTTGCTTCTTTCTCGTTAGTCACCAGACAAAAGCCGGAAACACATCAACACTATTCCTTGCGTTGACAAGTTATCCAGTGGGCATTTCTCATCCACCCAATTTTGGTGGATATTGACCTATTGTCAACATGAAAGTCAATCTCCATAATGATCAAATTGTTTCCATGGTGACCATTGCATGATGGCTGTTATGATTATTTTGAGATAATGATGTGATAAAATGATGATGATGTCATAGTGATGTCACAAATGAAAATGAATATTACATCATCACCCCTGAGTAATCATTAAGTAATAAATTTGACAGTCATAGGACGAAAGCAAAAAATCGCAGAAAGTGGACATTCGTGCGAATATTGTTCATAAGAAATCTTTCTGCTTTCTGACCCTCCAGTAAACAGTAAACACGCAGTAATTTAACAAGTCGTGATATACCACAAGTTAATGATAATATCTCTCTTGTTAGAGCCAAGGTTACAACAACATTTCAAAACAACACAGGACACGGTCAACATCAACAGTTTAAAAGTCAACCAGAAAGCAACTTGATACGACACTTTCAAGCACTTAAAAACGAATAACACTCAAACGCTGTTATCAAAAGTTCTGGCAGCAACGTTGGTTAGAAGGTAACGGTTTGCTGAGGCTACAAAAGTCGCACGACAATGTTATTCGGCGCGTTCTTTAGTCTGTTCTTCACACCGTTCACACGCAAGAAAGCAAAACAATCAACTTCTGCACATAGCTGCCGAGCTCAACGACGACCAACGGAGAATATCACAATTCACAACATTAGATAACCATTAGGCAAATCATAAAGCAAACAAGCAGGTGAGATAACGTAACATCATACCATCTACCAAAGCAACCGGCTCTTCTTCTGTCCTTTGACACCGAAGTTTTACTTCAGTCAAAAGTGTGTTTAATTGATTTGGAACAGGTAATCAAAAGTGCAAAACAAAAGCGATTTTTCCGGGTTTATCGTCAACACGTTGTTTGCTGATTGTCCAAGTACACAATCAGCAAGGAAATTCTATTATTTAACCCTGTAAAAGAATGTAAACGTACCTCTGGACTTCCTTTCGTGAAAGTCCTCCTTCAGATGTAGAAGTTGAGCGTTTAGAAGCCACTCGCCCCATCGCTTCACAAGCCGATAATCAAAACAAAAATAATTCAATTGCCCTCAATATTTCTCCCTCATTGACGCAGCTCCATCAGCGAGTAAAGTTGAGCAAAATCACTTCGAGAGATGGTCCGTCACAGAGATGCACCCCCCAGTGGAAATGTCATCGCATTCGCCATGAGCTTACGACTGCAACACAGGCCGCCAACGACGTCCGCTGGGCTCTAAACAAAACGCTCGTTGCTGACATTTTGTGTAAATTTACTGGTGGTGAATTATTCCTGTTTAATAATTCCGCAGAAGACATGATTCAGATTTGTCGTTGTCCATGGCAGGTTGCTAAGGGAGTTGCTGAAGGGCTCAACAAGTGACTGAATTATGAACTTTTTGTTGATTAGAGTCTCCAGGCTAAAACTCCCCTAAATCAAATCCCCCCTAAAATTCACAGGGGTATGGGGCATTCCCTTTCTATAATTATTACAAAGCGAGACCAGTGCCCTATTGTCTTTAGGAGAAAAGCATACATTTATGCACCTCTCGATCAGCCAATACGAAGTACCACACCCCTGAGCGGTTGACCCCCACCCCCCTCCAGGAAATATTCCATGTCAGCTGCAACATATTCAGAAACTTCCACCACAAGGCAAAGTAACTCTGCCTGGCTGGTAAAAAGATATCCTAATCAGGGTATGGCATGACCAGGGGACGCCACTATTTATTTTCAGTAATGTCACGTTTTTTAAAAAACCCTAATCTGCAAGGAAACACATGTGGGGTATATACAGTCTGTATTTCTCAGAGCTAAACAAACAGAATAGAGTTGCTTCTACATTTCAGCAATCGGTGTTCGTGCCACTCAAACAGCCGGCAGGAGGCTTCTGGAAAGACTAACATGTCAATCGCCATTAAGGGAGCATGCCCCTGGACCTCTCTAGAATTGGGGCCTTGCCCCAAACAATATACACCATCATCGCTATGCTACATTAACCACTAGAAGTGTCGGCGACAACAGAAGACACACAACTTGTTGGGCCTATAGACTATCATATATTGTAGAGTTTCCAAGCTGCATGTCAGTAAAAATGTTTCCTTCATGTTTGCCTGCCAAGTTAATCATATAATCCGGCAAGTATTAACCAGCTAAACATTCTGTATGAAGCACAGTGAAACCTGTCTATAACGTTCACCTCTGGGACCTGACCTTTACAGACAGGTGGCCTTTCTGGCCAGGTTGAATTCTATAAAAAGTGTCATTTTGGGGTTATGAAGAGTGGCCTTTATACACAGGTGGCTGCTCTATAGAGGTGGCCGCTAATAAAGGTTTGACTGCAGTAAAAGTCAAAACACAAATAAAACACTACAAGCAGTTTAGAAACGAAGATGTTCTTTGACAAAACCAGACATCATTTAGCAAAAAGAGTAACAACAACTCGAAAATCTAAAACCGAATTCAACCACACATGCTTCAAACATTTGTCCAGATATCGGTAGGCTTAGCATTTCCTTGGAACATACTAATCTATAAAATGGACTATTTGAACGTTTAACTGTGGTAACAATAAAGCTCTTTCAACAAATTTTCAATTATTAACTGAAAATCTGAAATCCTCCAGAATTTCAGTGAAATATCTACAATTCAGTATTTCCTTAGCGACTATTCTAACAGATCATTTGCCTAGTTACATATATGTACTGTGTGGTGCTTCATTAAAAAGACTGGAAAACACCAAGTAGTCTGTTTATATCATGAAACAGACCCGGTCAGACATGGCCTACTTCAGATGTGCCTTCTTTACTGCTAACGAGCTCTTGGTTGGTTGCATGTAACTTGGTAACGAGTTGTACTTTGCAGACCTGTTGTTCCTCTCCGTTTTCTGTTGATGAGAAAGGATTTGTGTCTGGCTTGAGCTTTGACCATGTAAACATGTTGAAGAAGATTGTGGCTGAAAGAACAAGCCAAAGGGGTTATAGACCAAAACAGGACTATGCTGAAATCAGGTAGACATTGTTCAAGGAAAGAATAATTTTCACTGACAGGGGGCTGATCTTCCCTAACGGGCGAGCTATAGCCACCACTAGCCTCTACTGGCCCCCTTCTGACGATTGGATAATCAGAGCTTTGGGAACTTCGATGCAAACCGTATTTAAATTATTCCTTACTGTTTTTGCAGGTGATTTTCTGCGAACTGACTTTGCTGGGATGCTATCGTCCACTGAGTCAGATGGCTGACGCTCTCCCTGAAGCAAATACATCAAATACAAATAAAGTGAAATAAAGATTGCTTATCTGAAAACCAATGAAATGCCACCAAACATAGAACGAAATTAGGATTTTGCAGTACATCCGCAGTGAGCTCACGACAGACAACAAACAAACACCTTGTGAAACTTGAGTAAAAATAAAACAGGTGTTTCATATATAAACCTAAGAAAATGTCAACCATTTTAAAACTCAGTAGATAGCTTTAAAGTACCTTCTTTTGCTCTTTGTCATATTCTGCCATCATTTTAAGAACATTTGTTGTGACACCATTAGCTGTTGACTCACCCTGCCATTGAAACATCATCCAAGTGTTAGAAACACAAATTGAAACATTGCACGCCCCGCACAGGCGTCAAACAAACAAATCCAAACATTGCAGTGCCCATTTTTCCTAAGATTTTGCAATCATCCTTAGCTAACCACAACATGTCTACAATAATAAAACATATTGTCATTATTCATGATATATTTAGGATAACTCCTTTTGCGATGATCAAACGCGTTCTGTTTAATTCAATTGCCTTACACGGAATGCAATGAAGGCTTTAACTTATAATGTATCGAGGTTTTATATATTTCTAATAGGCCTACATTTGTAAACATCCGTTAAATGCTTTTGAATATAGCTCAACTACTCTCAAAGTAGTTTTTGTTTATTCTTTAAAAATAGTAATTCACTTGGTTTATCATATGATTTGTGACATGTCACATGATTGTGCTACTGCAGCAAAAAGTTTGGACTAATTTTATTTTCGATGAAGTTACATTTATCTTAAGATTTATTTTCAGCGAGTCATGATCGAGGATAGAGGTGGACCAATAATAATTTTTCAACAATCAATGCATCCGGGGTCCGGGGTCAACAAATGATTGTTGATTGATGCAACCGCGTCCAATGGCATCATAACTTGACCGTGGTCTTTCTGAATCATTGCAGAGCTGAATATAATTACAATACGATAAGATGATTAGGGATTAGTTTAATCACAGTTCGACATTTCGATTATTGGTCAAGTTTCTGTTTGGATCTGCAAACGATCAGTGTTATCAACATCAAATTTGTTTAAATCAATGATCGATTGTTCAGAATTATACAATCATTTGGACAAAATAATGTTGAAGCATCGATTTTTTTATGAATATGGTCCACCTCTAATCAAGGAAAGTGTAGGATTTTGAAAATTGAAAGAGTTTATTGAATTAAAATCGATTGTGTGATTGTTTGTTTAGGGTGTTACACTACTGACATTGTAGCAACCCTTTAGTAGAGTGGGATAAATATAGCTGCATCAGTGGTATATCTATAGTCACCAGTATTGCAGTGGTGTACAATGTCAACATCATGCTCTTGGCTACCACTACCCCATGATCGTCACAACCGTCAAACTATGGCAGATAACGCTATTGGCGTAGGCGAGTCTGCTTCAAGGCAGACTACGTTTCATCGGTCACACTACTGTCAAACCTGTATTAGAAGCCACCTCTATAGAGCAGCCACCTACGTATGAAAGCCACTCTTCACAAACCTAAAGTGACACTTTTTATGGAAATCAACTTGGAAAGAAAGATCATCTCATCTTCCCCAGGTTTCAAAGGTGACCATTATAGACAGGTTTGATTGTATGAGAAGCAAGGATATTGCTCTCTCTAACCTCTGCACAAAATCATAGAGTGTAAACCCACTGGACTACACAGCCAGGGCTTCAACAACTTCTGTACATATCGTGAAGTTTTAACACCTGACAGTTTTTTTTACTGGTGTAACATATTGCTGTCTGTAGAGAACCGTAGTGTGTGGAAAGTTTGCATATGTGGGTGTATCTGTAATGAATAATAACAGGTTGTTCCATTGAATCTCCCCCTTTATGGGAAAACATGTCAAAAGACATCTTTTTCACCATCGACAATTGACTGCCATCCTGTAACATTGACCTGACTAAGGCCAGAAAGGCGACAGATAGTTGGCACCGTCCGAAGCTGTTAACTAGAGAATGACAATGTATGGTGCAGCAATGCAATAGAACAATTAACTCATCACATAATTAGATCAATATCCTTACCTGTATCCAGGGGTGATTATGAAGCACCTCTTTTGACGTATAACGATGTGCAGGATCCACTTCCAGCATACCCTTGATGAGCTGTTGGCCTAAACAATTATCGTTGTCATAGTTTAACTGATCAGGCATTTGTTATTTGAGCTAGTTGCTGAGGGCAGAAAGTCAAAATACCTTGCAAAAACACAGAAGATCAGTTTGAATATTTAGTAGTTGGTAATCTACTACAGTGCAACCGTATTTATATTACAATGGTTTAACAGCCAAAAATTGTGATCATAAGTGAGCAGTGATGTTAAGCGGGTTCAACTAGTTGCGTTTGAGGCCTGGTTCTCAGACTGAAGCAAGAATGTGACGTAACAAGTTACTATATAAAAAGAAACATGTAACTGTAACTAGTAACATTTTTGGGGATGTAACTAATAACGTTTATAATTTATTTTCTGAAATTTAAGTTCAAAGTTAAGTTACTTTTTCAGTTTTCTATTCAATCTATCGATCATTTATCGTTTATCGTGAATACAAATGGAGTCAGCTTCACACAAGAAGTTACAAAACATACTGCCGTGTGGAAATCAGTTATACAATGAAATGCATTGTATGAAAAATAAGTTCACATTCTGGTAAGAACATGTAGCTGCT
>OFHS01003424.1:0-17014 GCA_900245855.1 Calvadosia cruxmelitensis | reverse complement strand
ATATATATATATCAATGGCGGCATATTTTATACCAAACCATATGTTTCTGGAAAATCTTACTGTTTAACCACTCTGATATTCTCATCCAATGTAAATATGTAATGTAATATCATTTTATAGACAGTTAATTAGCCTACGTATGTCACACGAATGTGATTTTTAATAGGTCACTGTATAGATTGCAATGGATAGTGAGATTATTCGGTAAATGAAATTTAATTGTATAACCAAACCCAGCAGAAAATCCGTGATCTAGTTATTTTGCCGACTTCTCATATGAAGTTATTCTCTGCCGACCATCGCATTATTGGGGAGGAAAGCTCACTTCTAGGCGAATTATCTTCTGAAATTCTTTGAAGGGAGCACCGCGCAGAATACAGATTTTTCCGTCCTCTTTACTTAATCGAATGTTGCACTACGCCTCGTCAAGATTGCTATGATCACCAAACGAATACTTGTATGCGTGCAGTTGTCTCTCAAATAATTGCATTTTCCTGCAAGTGCTCCATCTGTTTATAATTTGTAAAGCTGCGATTGTTCATGTCTAAATAAATGCAACACTTTTCAGAGCAAATGCAGACCCTTTCAATTGTTTTCTTGGAAACTAGCTGGTCCGATCTGCGACTTAGCTTCTGCCAGTGCGGTTGCACTGTTTCTTAACTCAGCTACGACTCCCAAGAGACTGAAATGATTGAAATCGATCCCTTCCAACTGTTCGAGCGCAACGGTTTATAAAGACAAGTACAAACAAATTAATGTGCCCACCCCACAGCTATAATTTGTTGAAAATGGACCAAGCGCAGTCCCAATGCATGACGCGACACAAATGTTTTTAGGCACGGTGTGTTTGAGCTGAAGTCTACAACTTTGACACCCAAGAACAATGATTGAAACTGACCATCATTGACAAGAGCACGGTTGATTGCGTTGCAAACAAAGCATTTTATGAAGCGTCTTTACCTGTGGCAGAGGTCAACTCACTTATATACTGAAATGCAGTGGGATTGCACATGGCGGATTGCAGAACACTTATATAAACGGCTCCGTTGTTTCGAAAACCGTGCACAACCAAAGCCTTGTTGTTTCCCAGAGCGACTTGGAAAATAAGTACCGTACTTGCTAATCAGTAGTACGTGCTGGCTTTTGAACAGACATACATTCATACAGTATAGACGTTTTGCGCATGCATCGAGAGGAGGTCATGACCCCGTCGAAAAGACACGTGACCTGCTTAATCATTGATAGTACGTGCGCTAATCAGAACATTATTCAAGCCATTAACATTCTAGTATTTAATTAACGGTCATGCGCACCAAAGAACACGAGACTTCCTACGGCTCAATTCGATTCCATTTAGCCTTCAAGAGGATAACATAAATCTATGTTTATCTAAATAATCTCTATGGCAACGATATGTTGGAAGTCGTCTCTAGGATGATAACAAGTCTAGACCGCAACCACAGGTATCTTCGTTATTTCTTTTCAGTGTAAAATTATTTCCACCAATAATTATTATTTTTATTATTTGATAAAGCTGCTAAGTTCATTTTGAAAACGAATTAAAACATCTAATACTCGCGATAAACACGTCTCAGACTATTCTTGAACTTGCTCGTCAAAAATCGAATAAAACACCAAGAATAGGCCTGTTTTTAACTGCAATATTTATTTGAATTTTGAAATTTATCACGGTTAAGTTTTTGTCTAGTATTTACAAGTAAAATACATTTGCAGTTAAAAAATTTCATGGCAATGGATGTCTTTCAGCTATTTTGTATAAATAAAATTAAAACACTTGAAACACAAATACTTTCTATGAATAATACCACGTCTCAGACTATTCTTGGATATCCTCGGTGATTTTTAGATTGAAGCAATGTAGTAAACCATGGTTCAAATTAATTAATGAAATAATGTGAAATAATGAAAAAAACACAATAATATAACAACAACTAATAACTTGCGAAATAATCAAGTTTCCCTCATTTAAATCATTACAGCAAGGCCGACTTTTGTACGTTTCATGAGAGCCTAATTGAAAGTTATTAATTAAGAACACTGTGACTATTTACTTAACCTTTGCATCTCACGTTTATATATAATTAATTATCATAATATTAGGGACCGTTCATTATTTATGCCCAGGGTTAGTACCGAAGAGAAGCAAGATGGATAACTCAACTTTTGGCAACACCGGAGGCTGGGTAATTTTTTGCCTGCCACGTTGAACTGATATATCTTTTCCTTTGCTGATTAGTCGATTCCAGTGTCATATGATTAAACTTAGTGTGGCGTCCTCTGATTTATTCTATGCACATTTGATCTAAATGGATGAAGAAATGCACTCGATAACAGTTTTTAACACCGGTAGGCTATATCTGTTTTTTTTCCCTGTCTACATTAGTTTAATATATGATGAAATATTTAGAGGTTGGGTAATTTATTTCTTGACTACCTGAAGGTTGGGTAAAACAGAAAAAGTTGAAGCTTTTTGCTCCCCCCTTGGTACCAAGCCGGGGTAGAAATAATGAGGGGTCCCTTAACAAGGAATATTATTATCCTGCTTCCAAAGTTAGTGTAGCTAATTAGCTGTAAGTATCCAAGTCTACTGAATTGGAAGTCACAAAATTCGTCTTGAGATTAAGGAAATAAAAATAAACATTCATAAAATTTATGATTTTCACTGAATTTATTTGAAGATACAGTATTCGCATTTATAGAATTACATCCAGCCAAATTCGAGTTTGAACACAGATATCCCGATGGCAAGACGGTGGGGTTTTATCTAATAAAATGCCAACAGTAATTACGGAAGGAAATGTTTGATTTAAGGACATACCAGAGGAGATAAAAGAACGATGTAGCCAATCGATAACATGGAACAAAACAGCAACAATTTAGTTTACCATGACAACCACTCGGTATAGAAAAAAAATATGCGAGGAAATGTTTTTAATATTTCCGAAGTTTAACAAATAATTGTTTCAACAAAATTAATGAGTTTGATTTATTAACCGTCAAACGTCAAATTAATCAGGAATTAAGGATTTATGAGGAGGATATGCCATTTCGTAACACGAATGTAGTGGGATGGAGAATAATCGCTTGGTTACCAAAACAACGTTTGACGTCACGGACATAGCAGTTCTCATGAGTCAAGCCATTACGCGATCTACTTTTCGCCATCTTTTTCCCACGATGACTTGATGTTTGTAAAGTTGACAGCATTTATAAATTATGTGTTTCTAGTGATTGCCTACATATAAGGTAATGAACTTTCATTTGCTTTTCGAAGCTTCCCGTCAAATTTCTTCCATCCCTGTCGAAGAATGTGAAGTCTTGTCTCGCGGTCTTGCGATCCTGGTGCTTTGACAAAAGCAGCTTCAAACGTCTTTATGATGCTACTAGCACACGTGATAACGACATTGATAGCAAACAATGATAATTCATCCTTTTGTTAACGACCAAGAAAGAAAAAAAGAAACGCTTGGATGAGGACAGCGAGCACTGAATAGCGATCGATTGCCAAAGCCTTCGCTCGCTCGAACTGCAAAGCGCTTTGAACCAATCCCAAAAATGTACGTATATCATCTTTACTTTTCGACGAGTTTCAGATAGTGGATGGATTGTAACATATGTATGGAGAGACAATACGAAAGTATATAATATTGGCCAATACCAACGATCACGCGGAGTACACAGCAAGGAAAACAGCGTGAACCTCATATCACCATGACATCGTGTTACTTATTTTTCATCGTGTCTTTGGTTGTTCTTGGTTTTACTGGTTGTATTCAAATAACACGATTGCAAACTGGTGATCATTTTACGACTGAATCACGCAAGCAATCGTGTTACTCTGTAATACCTGGCGCTGAACTGCCTCTTTGCCTTTCATGGACGCATGGATGGAATAGCAGCTGCTTGACATGCAAGTGTCTGTTCGGAATCACTTATTCGTCAGCTCTGAAAGCATGTTCAACAAATGAAGATATCAATAAAGGTATTTGACGGGTTGGATCAAATGTTTATGTCCGAAGAAAGTAAAAAGTTAAGGTTTAAAAGCATAGCATTTCACCATATATAATGACGCAAAGAGGAAGAATGGCTTTTTACGAAGAGGACCGTTTACATTATTGGTTATTTATATAGAGATTTTCCCTTAGTGTCGTTCCCTTCTCGAGGGATAACAGGTACATCACAGCTTAAATCATTGTACATGGTAGTAGATTGGTTATTGCCAGACGTCTATCGAATATCGCGTTGAGTAGACGCGTCGGCATTGCTTTTGTCTTTCAATTTTTAAACAATGCGTCAGCGCTCCCGTCTCGCGCCTGAGTAGTTCGATGGCTGAATACCTGGCGCTCAGCCGAGAACTTGCCGACCATCCGAAGAATTATGCCAAAGCTTTCCGAAAACGGCAGAAATTATATATCTTGATAATTTTATCGAATCGCATGGCATAAACTTATGGATGGACGAGAAAACTTTCGAAAGTCAAGAACTATCCATTATGTTGTTTATACGAATGATGCACAGAAACTTCGCGCTAGTCCACATGCATTCCTCTAAGGATGTAGCTAGACCCGACAAATTCCTGTATACGCTCTCTACGTTATCAGCGGATCGACATAATGTATGCGAAAGGAAATGATCTTTCCGGTTTCAGAGTCAGGATAGAGAGATAAGGTGAATGGTAGGCTTCGATGCTCACAGATGTTGATCCTTCCTCCACGCATCGGCAGAGTAAAGAAACTATACCTGACTTTTCGGTTTCCAGGATAATCGTAGGATAATTATTATTTGAAATTGCTTCACTTTTCTGGCACATAATAAGCTATGATTTTGACATGTTTGTAGATCTCTTATCGAGGTACAGAGCAGTCGTATTATTTTAGTTCTTGCAATGTATCTTGAGGCAGGATGTTCATTATATATTTTTTATCCTTCGCTGGGCAGCAAAAATATGACAACATACGGTTTACAGTATAAATATTACCTTTCATAAAACTAATGATCTTCAAGATCCTTTACTTTTATATACTCTCTATAATTTTCTGTTTTGTTACACGTTGTAATGTGGTACAAGAATGCAGCTGATTTGCCACATTCATGGCACAGACACAATTGACAAGGTTGATGGAAAACTAGAACTGTTGCAAATAACGTGATGAAAGCCATGGAGATGTCCTCGTCACCAAATGACGATTGTTTATTCCGTGGGCTCGCCAACAGTTCGATACCAAAGCAGGGGCCTTCAAAATGCCATTGTCAAGCTATTCTTGACGTTTAAGGCAGGATGAAATGTAGGTAGAAAAAAGATGTAAGGTATCGAGCACAAACTGGTCTTTTAAGGTTTCTCTTGCATAAACGACATTACGAGTCTATGAAAGCATCTAATCGTTTGTCGACTTCGAAACCTTCCCTGTTTTCTGCGATGGATGTGACAAAAGATCGATTGCTGATGGCCAAAAAACAGTCAGCTTCAAGACAATCGGACTTATGCTATAGACCACGCGAATCTCGTTGCTTGGTAATTTCAATGGCATTGTGTCATGAAACACTGCCAGCTACGTGTGCTTGGCCCACAATCCCTTTGTTCGTGCTTTGCCATGGATCAGTGCTTTATTCTGTCGATGAAATCCTTTGTTCTTGACTTTCTTGCCGTGGGCTGTTTTCGTCTCGATATCAACACTACTTCTTTTTGCCTACCCGGATCAGTATTGTATTTTCGTACAATAGCAAGCCCTCTGAAGTCTTGCATTCTCCACAACGGTTTATTGTCTTTACACATGATTATAACTAGCCGCTTTATAGAATATAATTACGATGTGACTCGACGTAGATTCTTTCGATTTGCTCTGCACGATCAAAAATCATTTGCAAAATTCTGCTAAGTACTAACGATATAAAATGGGTTATATTTTGTAGTAAAATCTGTTGTACCTACTTCAAAATACTACCAAATCCTTTTTCTACATAGTTATAACTTTTCATAACGTCTAACTTTCCCTCAGGATAGTTTATCGTAACACGACCTATGAGGACGATCTGAATGGTTCAGTTTGGTTTCGAGTTGAAAAAGCTCAATTCTAAATGTATTTCGGGATGATAAGCGAGTTTAAATTTATAGGGGTGCGGTTTTATCCAGAAATTGTGTTTTGTTTAAAGCGCATTCATCCCTGCTTTAGTTTCAACCATGGTTTTGATTATCAAAATTGTTTATAATCGGTGTATCCCGACATGCATTGGGGGGATGTAATTGCAGCAGACCCACCGATCGTTCGTCTAAGCAAAGTGGATGGACATTATCTACGTCGACAAGAGAAACCTTTCTCAACAGTGCTGCACCCTTCAAATCAGCCTTTAAAGCCATTGAAAAGAGTTGGCGCGCTGAGGAAGACCTACATGTCAAATCTGAAGGAAAATCTGCAGGATTTGGGCATCGACCTGCCAATCGCCGCAAATCTGGCACATGATAGAAATGGTTGGCGGGCTGTGTGTGGCAAAAACGACGACCATGGCCGCTAACTTTAGTCACATTATTGTTAATTTATAAGCAAAGTCACAGACCTGGATCAGAAAATACTAAATCGACAACGACATGTCAATTTGCGAGCGCGTCAACCGGACTACTCTAATCCATCAACTAACGTCTCCGTCGACAATGAACATCTCAGAACTACAGAAGACGTCATGAAGACGTCCCGCGGACGCTCTTACAACGTTTGGACGTGGCGGGTACGTTGTAAAGAAGTCTTATGATTACTGGATGATTGCTACTAGGCTTGATGGCGCAGTCGATCATAGTCACTAGAACATATGTTAGTCACTAGAACATATGTTCTAGTGACTATATGTTCTAGTGACTATGAGTCGATCCAGACGGAATGTTATCACGTACCATCCAACTTTGCACCGGGTACGTGCTGCGAGTGTTAAATCATCACTCAGTCATAATTCACGGACACGCCCCCGAAAAAAGGAGTCAGGCTACTACTGTATGATCCCCCTCCCAAAAAAGGAACATCGACACTGCTTGACAAAGTAAGAGATATCTCCCGGATGTGCTCCATCTCAAAACTGTACCATAGAGCCCTTTTAAATCGCATCTTGCATGAAAGTATTCATCGCCTGTCACCATTCCAGACAGGATTCCTTCCTCGGAGAAACACCGTCCAGAAAATGCCAGCCCTGTGTATCTTAGTTGATGACTGTCAAACACATCAGCGAAACTCAAAAATCGTCATTCTGCATTAAGACTGAGCTTGGAGATCCTGCTGTTAAGTTACTTTTTAAAACGTAACGAATTACAGTTACTATTACTTCCCCCAAAAAGTAGCGAATTACAATTACAATTACTTTCCGAGAATTGTAACGATAAAAATTACAATTACAATTACTTTGAAAAAGTAACGAATTACGAATTACAACTCTACAAGTCAAGTGTTTTCTCAAAGATCAATCCATGACCAAATTCCATTTGCAACAAAGACATTGCCAAAGCACTTTAACTCATTTCACACGCTCTTCGAAGAACAGTTCAACACGAAATAATTGAGAATTGCCAAAGAGAACAAAGCAGTTTGACAATCGTCAACTTCTCGAAACTCGAAAGTGCTGTCGCCATCATGCTATTGTCCTCTTTCAATAAGTTATGCGCGGATGTGTGAAGAAATTTGCAAAGCGGGCAGCGTGTCTGTTTTTCGCAATGGAAGTGCTAAGCGACTGGCTGTCGCGTTGTAGAAAGCTTCAACCAAGAACTATACTTCTTGTCATTCTGAGATTTGGAACAGCGAAGTCTTGTTGCTGTACTTTGTACTTTCGCCAAAGCAAGAACGAATTTCTGCCGTTGCTTACATTAGTTTTGTCGCGAGCATACTGCATCTCGCATTATTCGTGAACGAATACATGTTTACTCGCTCGGGGAAAGCAGACGGGAAATGGCAATGCCTAATGAATATTTCTAAGAACGGAGATTCGTTCACAAATCGCCACGAATGTTAAAAGTTTTGATCACATTCCAGATGTCAAGATGTAATGCGCGTGCTGTTTCCTATCAAACAATAACATCGTTTCCTCCCATCAAATAAAGCGCTTTTGTCGCCTACTGTAATTTTGTTCTTGTCTACCTTCAAGCCAAAGATTTCTCAGAAGCGCGAAAATTGGCGTGTTTTGGCGCCTTATTGTCCCTCACAGTCGGTCGCAAAACAACGAATGATTCTTCTATGCGAAACAAAAGTAACGATAATCAATGAATATCTAGAGAAAGTAACGAATTACAATTACACAACTGAAAATGTAATTTATTACAATTACAATTACTTTTTAAAATGTAACGATATCCGTTACAAATTACAGGAAAAAAGTAAAGATTACAAGTAACGGATTACAAGTAACGATTACTTTAACAGCCCTGCAGTTGGGTGTATTAATTTATATATTTCTCACTTTCGTTTTCTTTGTATACGTATAAGCCTTGAAGTAAAATCACCCAAACTGTCAACTGAAACGAGATAGGACTTTTAGCAGTCACGGGCGTTAAAAACGAAATATCTATTTCTGTTTACAGATTGCCAGTACCGATTTCGGAACTTTGAATACTCTTCACCCCCGATCCAATTGCTGAATTCATCGTCATCCGGTCCAGGAGAAATGCCGTTGACGTATGTCGAAGTACACTCCCAGAATCCGTTGTCTTTTTGCCGCCTCGATTACAATCAGTCCTTTTATCAGGAACGAGGCGTATGGAAACCATTATTTGACGGACCATCGCAAGATTTCACACTGAAATACACTGGCTCTACATATGTGTTGAACGTAAGTGACCTATACAGTATAGAGAACAGTCATATCCGTTGAATATTTTTATTTGCATGTATAGAGCATACTGTAAGTCATAAGCCTCATTACCAGTTAAGCATTAGCCTCGTTATGAATTAAGTATGATGTAAGCAGTTATAAGAAACCATCCGACAAAGTTTACACGATTGCTAATTACCATAATATTATCCATGTAACCCTCATTTCACATGTCTCCGAAATTTGCTGTGAGAGTTTGAGCCTCAACATGCGTTGCGTATTACATAGTCAATAATGTATTAGTTGCCACCTCTATAGAGCCACCACCTGTACATAAAGGCCACTCTTCATAACCTCGAAATGACACGTTCTATAGAAATTAACCTGGAAAGAAAGGCAACCTGTCTATAAAGGTCATTCTTTTTGGGTCCCAAAGATGACCATTTTAGACAGGTTTCTCTGTTTGTTGCTATGGCTTGTACTGTGAAACCTGTCTATAACAGTCACCTCTGCAGGAACCCAAGGAAAATGACCTTTATAGACAGGTGGCTTTTTTAACCCGGTTGGTTTCTTTAGAAAGTATCATTTTGGGGTTATGAAGAGTGGCCTTTATACACAAGTGGCTGCTCTATAGAGGTTGCCACTAACACAGGTTTGACTGTAACCTCATTGACATGACAGATTTCAGTCGTTTTTAATTGTAGCTTGTTGGCCATTATGGACTATGGAATCGTATGTGTATTAGCGCTGTTGCACCAAGGAGAAACGAGATGTTTCCCTAAGACAGCACAGTCCAATCAAAACAACAACACTTTTATTCTTGTTTCTCGACAGTGGAACAAGATAAAAGCTGCATCGCACTATGCTGGCTACTTCATTCGATTGGGCATCGATTGTCGAGTTACAAACCAAATAATGGAGCCATCTTGTCTGTTGTTTAAAATGTCAGGAACTTACGAAGGTATGAGTCTTGTTGAGTTGTTATTTAATGTCTAAGCATCAAAAGCATGTAATTATTGCCGCACGCTGGACAGTTCAAGATATAATTGATGTATCTTGGGCTCAATCCCTTTTTCTGATAGTCTGGACAAGATTTCCAACTTGATTAGCTAGCGGAATTGTAGGTTGTTTTAATATTAATTAGATCTTTGATAAATTTTATGTTGAGCAAGTTAAGAAATTTTGACAAAAAGAAAAAAGAAAAGAAATAGACTGTAGAATATGCTCGAAGTCATCAGTTGTTATACAGTATACAGTCAAACCTGTATTACTGGCCACCTCTGTAGAGCAGCCACCTGTGTATAAAGGCCACTCTTCATAACCCCAAAATGACACTATGTATAGAAATCAACTTGGACAGAAAGGCCATCTGTCTATAAAGGTTATTTTTTTTCAGGTCCCAAAGGTGACCATTATAGACAGGTTTCACTGTACGTGCAATTGTGTTTATATGTGTAGTTAGTCTCTTGCAAGTGGTCGCTGCGAAACGAGACTTATTGGGAGGAATCCTATTATGGTACCATCGGACTTCTTTAATACCTTTTTGCAACTGGAGCTAAAAACAAATCGTTGTTGATCGTGTTCTGAAATGAAATGAAGAGAGTATAAATTGCTTTCAATCATATCGATTTGTTGTGCTTCCTTTAGAACCGCCCTTGGTGACAACAACCTCAGCGCCGACCACGTTCCCCTCTTCTGTTGCTACACATCCAATGGACAATACGACTCCTGGGAAGGTACTTCTGACAATCTCCAATCATG
Source organism: Calvadosia cruxmelitensis (assembly GCA_900245855.1). Taxonomy (NCBI): domain Eukaryota; kingdom Metazoa; phylum Cnidaria; class Staurozoa; order Stauromedusae; family Kishinouyeidae; genus Calvadosia; species Calvadosia cruxmelitensis. The sequence goes on along the minus strand of OFHS01003424.1, from coordinate 6,450 downwards.
TTTCTGTTTGTATTCAATATCGTTGCCACTCCCACCCCCAGCAAGCACAATATGTCATGATAACGTCCCATAGACGCTTATACGACGTTTGGACGCCGCGGGTACGTCGTAAATACGTCTTGTATTTACTGGGACATTGCGAAAACGGAATAGAAATTATACTAGATTGGTCACTTAGCAATCCCGCTTTATATACAAACTCAAGGTATTTACTGTATATGACGTCGCACGACGATCTTACGACGTCTGTACGTCCAAGTTACGTCGTAAACATGCCTTGCGTTCGCTGGATGGGTAGTATTATCAATCACCTCAACAACGACGTCTAAGGAATTTGATGAAAAAATAAACGTATTTATTGATTCTATTGCGTCAATCCTTCTCACTCCTCGTTTTAAAATTCTGGTCGTCCTCGCATTTTGCGAAATGCCTAATGTAATCACGAGAAGTATGCGAGCGACAGAGACGAATAGAGAATGAGTGAACAGAAGAAAGATATAGAGAATCGACAGAAAAGGACGACCACAGTGACCGATGAGACTAGAGAAATACCAAGAATCATAGAAAACGAGGAGTATTTAAATCATTAATACGACATTTATGATCATCTCGAGCTGTATGTGAAAATGGTGTTATTTATATCCCACGATTTATTGATCGTACTCACATGATCTGTTGATTCCATAACAGGAGACTCTTTCGCCTCCGACCATTGGACCTACTGTGAATTCTACCAATGCTACTGGCCCGTTCCTGGTGACTAAATCAGATGAAAATTTCTGGGAGACAATCACCGGCATTGTCGTATTGATCTTTTGTGGCTTGCTCGTCATCGTTTCATTTCTATCAGTTTGCGTTGTTTGCGCGTGCTACTGCAGAGGGTAAGGCAACATTCCTGGTAGTCTAACCTGTATTAGCGGCCACCTCTATAGAGCAGCCACATATGTATAAAGACCACTCTTCATAAATGACACTTTCTATTGAAATCAACCTGGACAGAAAGGCCACCTGTCTATAAAGGTCATTTTCATCAGGTCTCAAAGGTGACCTTTATAGACAGGTTTTACTGTAATTTAATTTTAATTTAATTTAATTTAATTTATTTATTTTTTTAATTTTATTCTCACTTTTTAATTCAAAGGATGCTGTATTATTAATATAGATAGTTATACTGTATGCCGACCCCAAGTTTTCCCTCTTGAAGTCGAATGAAAGTTTAAGAATATGTACTTTATTACATACTTTATATCAAAATGTAGGTCACAACCATGAGCCAATGTTTCTGTGAACAAACCTCTAGCACTCAGCCAAAATCAGTCGCAAAATACTTACGTTATCATCTACAACGCTGTTTGTTGACATTAGAAGCTGAGTTACTAGCGCCCAGGCCATTTATGACATGTGTATATCTTCCCTTTTGCGGTTCAACGTGCGATGTCTTGTCTATACAGCTTATCGATGCTATGTTTCTGTCATACAGCAAGTCGAAAAGGGTGAAGATCGAAAGATCTACGAGCAAGGCTCCTATTGTTGGGATCGTCAACCTCCAGGCAGTGATCTCAGTCGCAGAAGAAGAATGCATTGAAACGAGGTACGTGACACCAGAATGAGTCTACATCAATATGGCGTCGATATATTTGAAATATCATAATTATGTTGATTAATTTACAGTGATTATTCTTCGGATGAATTCACCACGGCTTCCAGCTCAGAAGAATGCGTAAAAGAAAACATATATGGTAGGATATTCTTGTTATGTTGGCTAATCATGCTATGTCAATGAACGCAATTTCTCCTTACCCATGCACACGAATTCGCATATTCACGTGCTTCCAAAAAAGCACAACAATATGTCTGTTTGACGTCCCGTGGATTTATGACGTTTGGACGTCGCGGGTTACTTCGTACGGACGTCTTGTGTGAACAGTTCTGCTCCTCATCCGACACTTGAGCTTGGGCTAGCTGCCACTCGGACATTCAATCCTATTTCTCCGCAATCTCACTATCATTTCGAACCTGTATCTGATTGGATTCCTGATTAAATGTTGATGTTGATGTGGATGACATCACCATCCACAACAACGACAACAAAGAACAATAACAACAATAATAATAGTAACAACAGCAAATATGAAATAATATAATAAATAATATAATATATTAATAATATATAATAATAATCTTTAAGTACATCAAGTGTTGAAATTCCCCACAACATAGCGTTTCCTCTCTGAATAGCTCAATATTCTCAGCTCGCGTAATCTTTCAGGATTTTGGCATTACGTCGTGTTAGAAGTATTTCATTATTTCATTTTATAGAAACTATCCCTAACGTCGTCAACGGAACGAGCAAGACAGGTACAACGCATGATTTATTTCATCTTCTTCTCAGCACATATTGTTTCTCTGTGCCTCTTGTTTCAACTCGGGTCTCGATATTATTCCAGGTGATCCTCGTTTCGTCTCATCACCTCAGCTGTTCTTCAGCCAACCGTCGCTGGTCTCCTCAGAATATCCCCCACCTAGGAGATCATCCGTCCACGGTATGCCCTTCCCTAGACATGGGAATCGCACACATTCCAGAAAGTCTAGACATTCGTCGCGTAGAAGGGACAAATTCAACACGCTACCTCATTTGCATCATATGCAGAGGCGAGGCCGGCGTCATGAATCCGACGACGCGTTTTTCGACGATGATTTCTTCTTTCCACATCTGACGCCTGACGTCACACATTCACATCCCGTCGTCATTTCTCAAATGCCAAGCAAAGAGAGAGGTGCACCCGATCTTATTGATCTCGTCCCAGACCACCGGAGCATCGCACAGCAGCAACCGACTGCCCAGCCAATCACGTGCCTCACATCGGAGGATGAGTTTTGCCATTACGATTGTCCACACGAGGAGTACGTTGAGGAGCAGCATTACGATCGACCAGAAGCCGATGAATCACTGTCGAGTGGAGGGAATTCTTTGGAGAGAGCCCCAGGCGAAGCTGATGGTCCCGAAGGCGGCCATTATGACTGCCCAGAGGCTGATGAATCGTTACCAAGGCGACTAGATGATAATCGTGGCTACGGAATCGAGACAGTGTCTGACTTCCCGGCGTCGGACGACTCTGAATTTGGCGACGTAACATCTTCCGATGGTGACGTAAGTGATGACACGGAAATTGGGAACTACGATCGACCTGAATGCATCCACCGTGACTCCAAATCAAGCGACACTACAACTCGTCATGTGTCTGACTCCTCGGCACCGAATGACTCTGAATTCGATGACGCTCCGTTGTCAGATGATGACGCGGGAAATTACGATCGACCCGAATGCATCCACCCTGACTCCATATCGAGGGACACTACAACTCGTCATGTGTCTGACTCCTCGGCACCGAATGACTCTGAATTCGACGATGTTCCATTGTCAGATGATGACGCAGGGCACTACGATCGACCTGAGAGCGTCCACCGTGACTCCATATCGAGCGACAGTACAATTCGTCGCGAGCAACTACTTCAGCGGTTACGAGATCTCTTCAGCAAGACGCCGACCGCTGCAAGAGACGATTACGACGTAAATACGAGCGGTGCCAAATCGTTTGACGATGGTCCCTTTGGTACATATCGATACGTTGGCGAAGGTGATTCTTTAAGCGCTACGCAAAAATGCAGAACTTTACCTCGCAGTTTCTCCGACGGGGGAATGATGAACTGTAGAGCATTACCTAAGCCTCCTGTCGCGGAAAAAAGCGAACGAGTGCGGGCAGCGACGCTGAGAGAACAGAAGAGAACGCGACCAACAATCTTGCGTACCGATACCATCAAACTATAGATGACGTCATCTACTCCGCTCATTTTATCATGGAGACAGATCCAATTTATTGGCATTCCAAAATGTTGCCAATGGCAACTAAATTTCCCCAGACTCCATGAACGGGAATCGCAAGGCGTAATAGAGTGTTGTGACGCGTTGCGATGATTTTAGATCTTAGCCAAAGGCACCCTCATGGACTGCACACTGTTTGATGACTTCTTAAGTAGTTGCATATAATTATCTTGAAACATTAAGGTTAGATTTACTGCCATAATGGAGATCGTATAGTTTCAAGATGTGTGCACAAATATAATTGGATTACTTTTACATTACTCTTTGTATAATAGCTGGCTATTAATCAAACTATATTGTAGGTAAACAGTAGACGCTGTAGAAAGCAAATCGAGCTCAAAATCAATGATCGGTAGAACTACGTTATAAAACTGAATCTTTTTTTGTCAGACGGTGTTTAGTGTTTCAGCATCGCAATCGAATAATTATATAATTTCAAGTAGAAAGGAAAGCTTTCCAAAATGTTATCAGAGACAGGAGGCAAATGGGCAAATCACTCAAAACGTATTATAGTTCATAAAAAGCTTCTGCAGAAAATTAAAACATGAGACAGGATAACAAATCTCCAGACAAACGCATTTTAAGATGTCTTGTAATATTCTAAACATTTCGTTCGTTTTTCCATGAGTGATAGATTCATGCAGAGTAAACCCGGTAGAAGCGTGTGACTTACAACATTTCCTTTCCTCAGTCCGGGGAACCGTAAGTTTGATCAAGGAAATTATTCTGGCATCGCTAGTAGGGTGTTCTGTACGACGCTTTGAGGACCTCGGAAGATTGGAAAGAGCGGAGCCGAGAAACAGACATGCTGAGCGCATCCCAAGAAAAATCTGGGACACCTTCATGGTAAATACCTAATAACTTGATGCTCAGGACTCAGCCACCACCCCAATGGAGCATGCCAGGGTTCTGGCATCGTAGTCTACAAATACTTGCCCTTAGGTATAGAAGCAATACCATCAGCGTCATTGAGCATGTTGCTTCAATTGTTCCCAATTGCGCGTTGCCGTTGCACTACGTCTATAGGACTGGAGGCTGGCATCTCCCATTCCTGTGTATGCAGTATGCGGGACACATGTCGACGAGAAAGGTAGGCACAGCCTTGCATATAAAAATTCATTATAAGTGGGTGGTCGAGGCATGAAGAGGTCAATAATCTCATCCACAGAGCCCTAGCATCAATTTATATAGAGAGACATGTTCCACTTGTCCTAAGCGGACTCCGTGAACAGGGACTGACCGGGACTGATACCATATATCTCATTCTGGATAGCAATCCTCTAAACGCGCCCTTCAAGTCTCTGCGAAGAAGCATTTGAGAAGTCTGCTTTGATCGGCTCGAATGCTGTACTGTTTATAAATATTGCAGTTGTAATTTATTTGTGTGTCTTTAATGAAATCAATTTCAAATAAGACACATATAGAAGGCAAGTTTGTGCACTTACTCTATATGCACTTACTTTAATTTTATGTGGCCTGTATACATTGGTCCCCTCTCTTCCTTTTGATACACTTACTATGCAGAGTATACGCCATTCATCACGGTCCGAAGTAGCTTAACTACTATTGTGTACGCAGTAACACCAACGGAAGACAGACAATCCTTCCATACATCAACTTACGAAATCACCCAATAATTGCATCATACCACAAACCAGTAAACGTCACAACAGAAGCCACTACCTGTAGAATAATGCATTCAGTCCACATAAAGTCAGCAGCGCTTCATCGAGTTCTCTGTTTCTGCATTGTGTTGGAGGCATTCAACGAATCATTCGAATTATACAGATTTCGAAGAAACAGGAATACGTCCATTTGTGCCATAAAATTGTGTTGTCGGTCATTTAGAAGATGGCCGCTCGTGGCAAATGATTGAAAATTTGAATTACGATGGACACTGTTAAAGAGAATCCAAGCAATTACCTACTGAACGATGTGGCTCACATCAACTACCAGAACCGTCGTCTGCCCATTTGGCTACTTAAAACCAAACCGACTGTCCATCGCTCGCCAACTGAGCCGAGAAACATAATGCTGATTCTGCCTGGTTATCCTGGTGTGGCTGGACTTTACCGTGATTTTGTCGAAGGATTGTTCGAAGAAAGCAATTATCAACAGGAAATCATTGCACTTTCTTATCCAGGTCAGTTTCAATCAGCTTACGTTGGCCGTTGCCTTAATTTATTAATCGGTAAACATAACATGACATGAGGCGTCCGGATGTCGACGTACGGCGTTCGCGACGTCATGATAACGTCCTGTGGCGTCGTCATAACATCCCGTCACGTTGTAAATACGTCTTGTGTTTGACGTTGTAAAGACGCTTTCCGTATTATGGAAAATCATGGCAGGCTGCTTGACTGAAAATGGTCTATGATTGACCTCTCCAATCGTTGTTGTACCTTTTCTTTTACATAACAGAGATAGGTTGAATGAATATATTTTCACCCATTTTCAGGGTAGACGGTCAATACAAAATTGCATAAACAGTATGCTAGTTAATTAGTAATAATTTGTTTATAACGTTGATAAAACTATCCATATATATATATATATATATATATATA
>OFHS01003423.1:0-14934 GCA_900245855.1 Calvadosia cruxmelitensis | reverse complement strand
CTTTCCCAAATTCACATTACAATTCTTCTACATCTACTGAGATAAAGAAGAATTTCCCAAAGATTTTCCCAAACCCAAAGTTTTCTGCAATGTCTTACAAATTAGAAAATTAGTCACATTAAGCAAACAATAACAATTAATGTAAATATTCTTATACTCCTTGTCTTGAATTCAGATGCCATCATCATCAATCATACACACCAGCCAATACTATAGCATAATGGTGATACTGCGTATAACCATTTCAACGCCTACTGCCAACAGAACCGATGTCCTGTTCTGGGTAATCTCACTCAGTTTGTCCGTGTTAAGGATGCCAATGGCTGCAATGCCCTCACCAATATGATCCAAGTACAACTACAATGAAACCTGTCTATAACGGTCACCTCTGGGACCTGATAAAAATGACCTTTATAGACAGGTGGTCTTTCTGACCAGGTTCATTTCTATAGAAAGTGTTCATTGTGGGGTTATGAAGAGGAATGGCCTTATGCACAACTGGCTGCTCTATAGAGGTGGTCGCTAATACTGATTTGACTGCATCTCAGTCTCTCATTGGTGGTCAGTTGGTTGGTAATTCAATAGCAGCCCAAAAGGGAGACTAAGCTGACATAGAATATCACCGCGAAGAGCAAGGAAGCTTCTGTGTAGGACCGTTGTGCTTGGGTAGCAGTGGCTGATGAAGGCTTTCAAAGTTGAGATGGTCATGCGTTTTATCAGCTGAACGTAGTTGTGGGTGCTTATATGTGAATAGCGAATATCAAGTTTTGGTGCTGGTCAGAAGATAGAGATCCTTCCAGTAAGCCATCCATCTTTGATCAATCCAGATAAATTTCATCGGTATGGTTAGCTAAAGAATCACAGATTAAAACATGTTTTTCTGTTGTTTTGCTTGCCTTTGCATTCTCAGACATATACTATCATTTCTTGTCTGTATGGTGTGCTATTCTTCTGTATACATTACTAACACTGCCTGTTATGACGTGCATTGCTATCAATGAATACTCACACATTTTGTAGGATTTATTATCTTTACGTGGACCTTTATCATGGCAATCGAAGGAGAAGACTCCGAGACTTCGATTGATCAAAACACCAGGACCGAGCCGGGACGCAAAAGGAAAGGGAGACAAGAAAGCCAACCAGAATGCATCACGGACAAATCTGGTGTCAAAGCTACTCCCGGAGCAGTCTCTTGACTACAAAGCTTTCACAGCATTTATTGAACACGACCTAAACGACTACTTGAGAGGGATACATATAGACAACGTCAATGAAGTTGAAGAAGCTCTTTGGTAAGTTACTACATCGAACAGTTGTCTAAAGCAGCCACCTGTCTCAAGCGACCACCCGTCTCAAACAACCACCTCTCACAAATGACAACCTGTCTTAAATGACCACCTGTCTCAAGCAACCCCTTGTCTTAAGCAACCACTTCTCACTAATGACCAACTGTCTTAAGCGACCTCATGGCTTGAGCAACTTCATGGCTTGAGCAACGACTTGTCTTTAGTGACCACCTGTCTTAAGCAACCTCATGGCTTGAGCAATGACCTGTCTCTAGTGACCACCTGTCTCAAACAACCCCTTGTCTTAAGCAACCACTTTTCACAAATGACACCTGTCTTAAGCGACCTCATGGCTTGAGCAACGACCTGTCTTTAGTGACCACCTGTCTTAAGCAACCACATGTCCGAATCGACTGTTGTATTCATGTCCACTTAATATCGTGATAAACATATTACAGCAGTTTTTCTATTGCAAAACAACAATGGACACAATGCTGCATCACCACGGAAAGGTTTTAATTATTTGTAATGGGCTTACTATCGCAGTTCCATCTGATTTGTCCGTGCTACTCTTTACAGCTTATGCTTGGAAGCATCGACAGCTAAGAGGTTCGAATTCAAAGCAAATGACAGTCTAGAGGATGAGGCAGCTGACAAAAAGAACGAATTTGCAGGGACAGATCTCCAGAAGTGCAGCACATGCTCCACTGAGAGCAGAGAATTAGAGATAGCCAACACTAAGAATGCAGCATCTCTGTTTATCTCATCAGCAATCACAACTGCAGTTGCAAATTTGAAGCAAAAACGTCTATATGAGGAAATAATTGGACTGTTGCCTGAAGGAGTAAGTCTGTGCATATATAAAAATCTTCTTCACTTTGAGTAGTTGGCCCATGGCCATTCAATCAAAACTCAGCATAGTGTATGACTTGGGTTTCTAAAATTGGAATTGAAGCGAAATTGATGCTCGGATTTGCTTGGGAATACAGAATACATGGTGTCCGTCTGTGGACGAGCATCACATGACGATATTACATACACAGACAGCATGTTTCACTTGCCTATTACAACATACCATTTAGGACAGATATGGTACATTCAAAATTGAATAGAAAATTCCAAACTATAATTATTACGAAAATCGTTCTTGAGCGTGATAGAAAGAAGTAACTATCCACTGGTTGTCCGATAATATTACTACCATTGGGAAAACACTAGAAATCTATTTAGATTAAGATCACTAAATATTCATTAGATGCTATTACATAGAATGTTTTTGCTGTAAACAAATATCTGGGTTTGGGGCTGCAAAGACTCGGTATGAGATATATGGCACAATATTAAGTGACTGGCTTTTTTGTTAACCATGCAGCTTTCCTGATTTGTAACAAATGTAGCAATATTGCTTCTCTGCTGTAAACACCATCACCATTAGATCATTGATGTTTTATAGATGTGTTTTTTGTTGCATTTCCAAAGGAAGAGAAGAGGTCTCTTGCTTTGCCGACAGTTGTTATACCGTTGATGACATGTGGTGTTATGTCGCCTGGAAAGCTAAATATGATAAAAGAACTATGCATTGTTCCAAGTCAAGGCATCACGTTGCGCGAGGTAAGTCATGTCTAGTAAAACATTGGGGCTAGTGACTAGTATGCGTGGCTGCCAGTCAGGCATACTGGGTTTCAACTCTTGGCCCAGCTGACATGTCCAGTATATTTGTTGTGTCTTTATTTCCAACACCCCCACGGGAGATAAACATTGGCTTATTAGGTAACCCTCGTTGAAAGAAAAACAGTAATTAGCAAACGGAGGAACGGGCTGTTCATGTAACAGCACCGTACTAAATGATGATGAATTGATGATGATGAAGAATAAATATGATTGAAAGGATCCAAAGAGGAGCAGCACGATTTGCCCTCAACAATTATGACAACACAGCAAGCGTAACCAAGATGATAACACAACTGCAATTGGAGACACTAGAACAACGAAGAAGGATCCATAGACTGACAATGCTGTACAAGTTTAACAAGGAGAAAGTTGCCATGAACAATAATGAATATATAACACCAATGGGGCGCACGAGTCGACACCTCCATGAGCACGCTCTCAAAGTACCATGGTCGAAAACAAATTACCACATGTCATCCTTCTTCCCGAAGACAATCAGGGAGTCGAACGGTTTACCATCGGAAATTATTGAGAGCAAGTCACTCGATTCGTTTAAATTGCAGATCAGTTGTTACCTAGGAAATTAAGCCATTTATTTATCTTTTGCTAAAATGCAAACCTCTCTCTTTTAAAATGATTACTATGGCTTAAAAAATTTTTAACCTATCACATTTTTATGTTTATTTATTATTTTTGTCACAAATGTTTTATCTGGTCTCTAGTATGTATATACGTTTTTTAATTTTTAATTTTTATTTTTTTTATAATGTGCAAGATTTGTAAGAATCATCTATCTAGATGGATACAAATAAAGGAAAATGAAGGAATGAATGAAGAAAAACAGCTGTATAGTGTCCGTTGTCTAATTAAATCATTTTGGTCAAGGCTGTTTTTGATATTATAAAGTAGTCGTTTCAAGCGAAGCCGCTACATTATGTTACAATTGACATAATAATGTCATTGCCGTGTTTATGATGATGTGATGACGGTACTCACGATCAGACCAAATGTTAGCGAAACAGTTTCTCTACATATTTGAACGATTGCTACTGAACAAATATACTGCCAGTGCATTATTGTCAAAACAGATTAAAAGTGCTGATATTCTGGCTTTTATGTCCAGAACTTTGAATTGGCACCAATATGCCAATCTGGAATCTTACATCAGTCTCTGTTTAAAACAGACTGTTTTACACATACTATAAATTCTAAGAAACGTTTCTCCACATTTTGATAAACAACTTTGGCGGGCTGATTCACGATGTGGCAGATAATGGGAACAGATTTGAATGTAATTATATTATATCAAATCAGACCGCAATGATAAATCGGCATCGATTTCAGATCAGATTAGGAAATCTTCATATCAAACATCTCTACAATTTCATCAGGTTACTGCATGTGCAGTCAAACCTGTATTAGCGGCCACCTCTATAGAGCAGCCACCTGTGTATAAAGGCCACTCTTCATAACCCCAGAGTGATACTTCTATAGATATCAATCTGGACAGCAAGGCCACCTGTCTATAAAGGTCATTTTCTCAGGTCCCAGCGGTGACCGTTATAGACAGGTCTCACTGTGCTGTAAGGTTAAGTCAGTTGGTATTTCGGTCAAGTCATTCTTGCCTCAAGTACTGTGGCTTCATTATTCTTGTGGTGCTCATCTCAGATTCACAGCTCGATAGAGCCAGGAGCGTCCTGGAGAGATATCAGGAGCGGAGGGGGGGGGGGCAACCCACAACCACAGACGTGACTCCTGTTACTGTGAGCACAATTGCTTCTTGGCAAGACACGAGAGCATACCAGGTTGGGCTTGTCCTTGACGGGATTCGAACTCTGCATCTTTCAATCGAGAGCCCGGTGCTCTACCTTCTGAGCTAGCCCACCATGTACCAAAGACACTTGTTTATTATATAGCCAAAACAGAAACAAAAATGTTAACTATTCAAAATTATGGAAATTATGTTGCTTGTAACAATCAACTAGAGTAATTTGACTGTTTCACAATGTTCTATGTTGCAGCAAGCCAATGGCCTGATGTCTGTCCACCACCGCCTTGGTGATTTGCTGGTCACTAAATATGGTGTAAGCTACTTTTCTTTAAGTTGTATGCTCCAAGGAGGTCTTAAACGATGTAATACATTGCATTAAATGAATCTTATACCATAATATTATACGTCATGATGCAGTTGCATGTGATTCATTGACACCTGTTAACCCTTGTCCTGCTATTGACATGTATACACGTTTTCGAAACAATTTAAAAGTAGCAACATATAATCAATCACATAGTTAGTCCCTTGAGATCAACCAATCAGCAATCAATAAAGCAACTTCAAGTCTTCTTTTGACTAGTTTTATGAGCAGGACAAGGGTTCAGTGCTGTGTTAGCACCTTACATGTTTGTGATGAGAGTAGGATCAATAAGTAAAGCCAATCAGCTATTTATAGATTGAATTAAATGTAGCAAATTGCATCATGTGAATATCGTATTACTCATCCTCCTCCATTCTCATTTTTGACCCACACAACTGGAGAAATTACGTGATTGCAGTTGCTTTAACTCATCTTATTGCATTAGCGCCAGTATCATTCTTTATCAGGGGCACTGTCTATGTAACAAAGTTATCAAATATTTCAAAATGTTTTACAGAGTAGGATTATATGAAAATATATCAAATATTTAAAGGATTCTAACAATTCTTTAACACGTCTGCAGGCTTGCAACACAGTTTGAATAACAAGTGGGGTAGCAAGCTATGATGTGTGATTTTAATTAATCTCTATTTTAAACCAAATGTGACAATGTTGCCATTTTGTCCTCATGTGAAGGTCAACGGATGTCTGTGCAATGACGATGGCCTCTACTGTCCAGTTGGTATAGATAAGCAAGAGCAGGTCTTTGAGATTATTGATGCCCTTACACAGTCAACTGATGACGAGCAATGTGCTAGTTTCAAATGGATCGTTAACGTTGCTGCATCAGAGATTTACGACAAGGTAGGATTTGCAAAGTGATTTTGAATCAGATTCAAATGATTTCTTCCCCGTGAAAACAAGTCTAAATTAGCTTACCGGATTTCAGAATAAATGACAATGATGCATCAATCAATTTGTCATTTTTGCAATTGTTGGTCAAACGAGACTAAGCTTTTCAAATCAGAAGGCCACATGGCTACTGTGGATGCATTGCGCTGAAAATAATACCAGACTACTGGCCCTACTGCTATTATGCAAGTCAGATAAACACAGCACTGTTCCGTGTGATTATGATAATATCCCAACTACACTGCCACTCTTATGTTCAGATATGAAGTAGTCATCTAATATCGGAATATCAACGCAATTCAGAGCCGATGTATCGGCAAAGTGCCATATCGGACAACCTTAAAACCACTGTGTGTGTGTGACTTTATTTCTGAAGTCCATAAGTTACAGTGTAACTTTTTTACATGGGGCAGAACATCCGTGTGTCAAGAGAGATGACGTATTGCATGTCAGCTATGTGCAAATATCAGTTCTGCATGCTGTTGGCTGAAACTCATTATGCATTCTGATATGGATATTATGACTCCTGGTTTTTCTGGACAGGATAAAAATAGCTATGAGATATCAAACGGAACATTCAAGTCATCTGCGGATATGGTCAGCATGTTGGCTGAGTTTCAAGAGAAACACAGAATTCTGGGTTTCATTGACCCCGTCAGCTGTGAGGTGAGTTTGCAACATGGTGCTACTATCAATCAATGACTACAGTCAAAGGTTTAATGAATTTGATCACAGTCCATCCTTGGTTATACATTACAGGCAAATTCGGTTTCTATATTACCATCACAAAATGTCATCATAGCATTTATTATTCCCATCGGTTGGCTTCTACTTGCTTATCGATTCTGCTAATTACTCTCATGTAATGTCAAAACTCACTTTAAATCCCTCATGTCGGCTTTAGATTCCGGAGCACCATATGGTCCCAAAGTGGTATGTGTGGTCTAGAAGCTAGTACTTGTGGCTGCCAGTCAGGCGTACTGGGTTCGACTCCTGGTCCATCCGACACATATATGCGATGTCTTACAATGATAATTGTCAGAAGATGAGCTGTGATTTTTGACTCCATTACAGGACTTGGCATCCTTCGCTGAGCTCCAACGACATCTCAGTGGAAAATGTTATCTCTTTCAAAATATGGATAATCCTTTTGTTGAAGCACAAACCGTGGAGACCATTGCGGAAATAGCCAGTCAGTCACCTGTTTGCACTTCGGTCTTATCAAAATCATTCTCGATCACTACTGCATGTAACGGACTAAATGAAGTCAAAGGTTGGTATGTTTCATAGGGAACTCTCGTACATGAAAGTTATTGTTGATTTAAAATATATTCGTAAACTAGTTTGTTTTGCATATAAAATTAATAAAAATTAGCAATGTACACTTTGAATAAATATCAGCTATCAATACAATAAAGTTCAACCTGTCACATGAGACTACGACCGCACGGAGGACAAACAAAAATGGTCTCTTAACACAGGTGGTCGCTCGACACAGGTTACTTATATTCTTTGAACATTGAAGGAACCCCTTGAAGGTGGTCACTTAAAACAGGTGGTCGCTCAAGACAGGTGGTCGTTGTAGAATTTGGACTGTAACTGACGAAATATTGTACAATAAAGTGGCTTTAAAAGGTGCTTAAAATTATTCCTTGACCACCTTCAAACTCTACTCGATAAATGATATATTTCAACCATACTGATGTGCAGAATATGATATGCAATTAATAATCAAGTATATTGAATTGTCGATGAGTTGACATTTACACATTCGAATGACACTGTATAGGCATGTAATTATTTTATCTCAACAAAGGTTCCTGTGGTGTATTGCCTCGTAGTCATGTTATGCCATAGCCTCACTCCCGTGTCATTGATGACTAAATCCGTCACCGTCTGACACACATTGACCGATGGTGCTATAGAATAAACCATGTATTAGCGGCCACCTGTGTATAACGGCCACTCTTCATAACCCTAAAATGACATTTTCGATAGAAATCAGTCTGGACAGAAAGGCCAACTGTTTATGAAGGTCATTTTCCTCAAGTCCCAAAGGTGACCCTTATAGACAGGTTTTACTGTACCTACTTTTCTCGGATTAAGCACCAAGACTCAGTACTCGTTACAAACAGGTTATCTTTCTGTCTTACACTTTAGATATGACACCTTGTCTTATGCTGCAAAGCAAGCCATATTCTACGTCAGGATCACGACTCAATCTCCACCTGGTACGTATATTGAATAACCGCTAGGTGAATATGGCTTGCACTTGTCAGATTACCCGAAATGAATTTTCCTCTGCAGAAGTTTGCCTAGCTTGCCTTTGTGAGCTTCTGCACAGGAGATACCTAGACCAATATCGCTCGTGTAGTTGATTGCTGTTTTTCAATTCCAATAGGCAATCGCCCTTGGTATTCCATTATTGAAAATTGGCTCCCCCTCCCGGGTGGAAAACATTGATATCATCAATGAACTGATCTCTATTGAAAGCCAATTACAAACCGATGGACAGCTGGTCTTCTCAGATGACTACTCGTTTCCAGTCGTACAGACTGACCGCGATGCTGAAAAAGCACATCAGACAGACATTTGTCAAGAGGATGATGCCGACACGCAGACACATTGACGTCAGATAACTAGTTTCTACATGATGTCACTATAGTGGTTAGAACAGATCGTCCACGAGGGTCAAATGTTACTACACTACAAATAATCGAATGAGGTTGTTGTTAAAATTTGTATTATTCAGTCGTTGGATGTAATACTGCTCTGCGGCAGCTGATTCTCAATTAGCTCTTCGGAAGAAGAAACATAATTATGTACAAATATATACACTTCCATGCCAAGGATTGAGAATCAGGCAATACTCTTGACTTGGTGTTTTATGTAGGAGTTCAATGCACGTATCTAAGGACATCCTAGTGAGAGTAAGATGGATACATGTCTGGCAGCGTGTTCAGTATTTGCAATATATGTTGTGGAAAATCGCAAATCGCAAAGCATCATTCTATCCTACTAACAAACTATGCTGCAAGCCTGCTGACATGTTAAAGAATTGTTAGAGTCCTTTAAGTATTTGATATACAGTGGAATCCGCTTAATTCTAAGTGTCAAGAGACCATAAAACCCTTCGAATTATACGAAATTCGAATTAGGAATGATAGGAAAGTAACTGTCTTCCAATGAACAATAAACAGAAGGCAAATGCGCGAGATCAAGGGACCGAGATCGTAGTTCGAAATAGATGAAAATTCGAATGACAAGTCTTCGAATTAGGCAGATTCCACTGTATTTTTATACACTCCTGCTCTGTAAAACACTTTGAAATATATTTGGATAACCTAGTTCTTAACGAAATAGACAGGGACTCTGATAAAGTGTGATACTGGCAACCATAAAAAGGTTTGTTATTTATTAAAAATCAATGAATAGTTGTTTCAGTGTGAAGAAATGTCACCTAAATTCACTTCAAGCCAGAGGTCTTAACGTGTCAATGGCATTGACTCAATGCTTTACACTGGACAGATTATCATGTCAGTTCAAGCAATCTGTCAATTTAAACAAATTTAAAACTAAACTATAATCTAAATATTATGAAATGATTTTAAACCATTGTAGGATATGTAGCTTGTGTGTTGTGTAGATCGAAGACAGAGGCAAGTGGATGATGTTGAGTATATAATTGTGGCAGAAACGACGGAGGGAAGCCAGCCCGTCCGAAGGCTCGAGAGTACAGATTGCAAGAGAGTTGACATTACGAAATACAAGACATTTATAGCGACTGACGGAGGGCGCTGATTTGCGGTCTGTGTTGTGACGTAATTGCTTGATGAGACCGCCACACCATCATCAACCCTTTAGATATCTCTTCTTTTTGTACAATTTTTTACTCCTTGAAATTTGTTACTGCATTGTTATTAGTTTTGCAACATATAAATAGTGTTGCACTGTAACTTATTGTTATCAGAAGTAAAACCACACACACACACATCTTATACAGTTAAAACCCACAAGTAAGAACCTACAGTTTTAGAGTTCTTCTACACATGTTCTTGTTTAAATGGTAGTTTTTTATTGATTTCATTTATTTTGTCAAAGATGTTGAAAATACAGACATACATTTGACAGGCAAGTACAGGTAAGAAGGGCTTGCACTTATATACAGCCTAGAACGATTTACAAAATTGTGAAAGGGTTAACAGTATTAGTTAACCCTTGTCCTGCTATTGACGTGTATACACGTTTTCAAAACAATTCAAAAGTAGCAGCATATAACCAATCACATAGTTAGTCCTTAGCGATCAACCAATCAGCAATCATTAAAGCGACTTCAGGTCTTGATTTAACTAGTTTATAAGCAGGACAAGGGTTAAACACATTTTTGGCTATAGGCTCTTATTTCTCTCTAAAATAAATAAAAATCCAGCTCCAAGATGCAATGGTAATCGGTCTATAAATGGTCGATCAACTCAACCCATTCCCAATCAACAACACCTTGAAATATAAATGAATTTACCTATTTTGCCTACGAACAATTAACCAAAACAAAAAGTGTTTCCTGTGGTCATTCTTTTTATAAAATTATAGCAATTCCGACAAAAGCACAAAATGTCAAGCAACCTGTTCTTTTCACATTATATACTGGAGTACTGTAGTTTAGCAATAGAAAATTTTAAATCATTTCTAACAATGAGAACCTCTCTTCTAAATAGGCTTAATTTCAGGGGGTATAAATGACAGGTTTGAGACTAACAGGTTCTTATGGTAGGCCTACACAAGGCATAAATCTATTACACAGTTGGATTCTACGTTACACAAGGTATTTCAGGTCGTCTCGTACAAGCTTCACGTAGAGGCAAGTACAAGTAAGTCATAAACCACACTGTGAATAACTATAAGACCTTTAATTCAGAATACCAGCAGGTAGCAAGAATAAACATTTTTCAGTGGTGATAAATTTGAAGAGAGTAAGGTTGAAATATGTCCGTGTGAGAAGGGACTTGCAGGGCCACTGTTTGTCTATGTCGGTAGATCGGAATGGTCTCTGTAAAATTATCACCAGAACTGGAAGAACGGGAGGGGAGAAATGGAATTGGAAAGACGTACTTTATCCTCCGAAATTCTTTCTCTGGTAAGTCTGAACGAGATGACGTGAAATGCACTGGGCTTAGCTATCTCGACATAGACCACGCTGGATGGCTTGACTCCTTTGATGCACCCAAGGAGTTGTCTTCTTGGTTGCCATGATGGGAATGACTTGGCAGGAGAAAGGTGTCAAACAGATCTCCGGTCTGAAAAAAAGACAAAACGCAGCCTGTCAGCAATACTGTACACAATAAACGTAAGAGTAAACATATAATTGCTCGTCAAACCCCCGCACACAACCTTACAACTTCATATCCCCTTTGCTGTTAAGCTCTCAAAAACAACAGAGTAAAACCCAAATATTATTATTAGGACCATGCTAAGACATATGCTAAATATCTAGATGCTGTAGTGGTAGCGTTAGCGAGGCTTCGACCGTGTGACAACTGCCACAGAATCACATAAATTCAAGGGCCAGTGTTGCAATGTCATTCTTGAGCATCCGCGTCATGTTTGGTGACTACAGTCAAACCTGTAATTAGGAAAAATTATATAACTCGGTAGCACTCTGCAGTTGATTGCACACTGCACTAGATCTCAACATACAGGACTGTGAATTTGAGCTGACATTGAGAAGGGCCCATCCAGGCTGAGTGCCTAAAGCACGTGCTTTCAGTGCCTACTTGTTAAAACGGCCCTGGGTTCATGCTAACAAATATGCTTGTACCCGTATTTCATAATTGAATCAATAAGGATTAAATAACTCTCAAATCAATATAATTGAATCAAAAGATCGAATCATTTTGCCGTGAATGTGTTTAACGATAAATTCTGCTCACCTGTTCAATAGTCAGCATGCAGATCAAGCGTGATCAAAGACAAGTATCACTTTGCTACCATTCTTTGCTGCTTTCATCATTACCAGAATCATTGCGCTTTAACTTCATAAATGACAGAGATTCAAACATGGTACTATCCTTTTGAGGGACAATATTCTTCATCTTTTGGTCGAAATCTTCCATCTGAAATATAACACCACACCTAATCTAAAATCACTTTTAGCCAGTACTGTATGCAAAAACCTGTCTCTTGACAGGCTTACCAGTCGATCCGTCCCCATAGCCAATTCATCTTAGCATGCGTGCAGACAAATTATTTTTTATTTATTTTGGTGAAATACTACGTCTGCTCAGTTGTTCAAGTTTCCTTGTTCTCCTGCTACCAGTTTCTGGGCAGTATGCTGTGATTGACTATTTTAAACCTATTGTTGTTTCAAAATAAGCTTCATTGATATGGACACAAGACGGAAATCACACCAGCGTCCTTTTGCGAAAAGTGCTTGCACTTGCAAATCCAACACCTCGTTAATTGCTTCTGCAGACAGATCATGTCAGGCAACAAAGACTTGTTAGGCTGCTGATGAAGCGTGGCTAGGTATCAGCCAATCACAAGAGGCCGTGAATCCAAATCCAACCAATCACAGCATAGTGAGCATACTACCCAGAAACTAGTAGCAGGAGATCCGTCCTTGCTTCTGTCATCAGTCCTCAAACTAGTTGAACATAAACTGTCCCTGCTGTGTAACCTAATCTGTATAGTGTCTTTGTCAGTTTTAAAACTAAATTGATTCGAAGCCAAATCTGCTGTTGTGTGACCATTAATTTAGCACGAAAATGAAACACACGCAGGTCAAAGTGGTAAACTGTTTGTCCTTGCTCGTTGGGTCAAACCATCCTCGCTGTCTTCGTCAGTTTTAAAACTAAAATTGTCAAAGCGGTAAACTGTTTTCCTTGCTCGTTTGGTCAAAATATAATTGGTAAATTATAATAACCAGTAGCAGGCACGAAAAAGGTGAGTCAGTCGACAGCAAGTTATTTCTTTGCTCTATTTGATGGCTTTAAAAAAGCCGATAAATCACACTAAAGTGACAGAAGGGCAGTTAGGCATTGTGAGGCACAAGAAGTGAGCATTTCTTGAGTAGTAGCATTGCGCTAAGATCTCCTTTGCTGTACATGTCCCAGATGGTGTATATCTTTGCTTGCAGCTGGCACTACTGTCGGCGTTGTCTCCGGTGCAACTTGTGTTCTGATACCAAACGGACTTGCAGGCTGACGAGGTTTGCCTGCTGGTGTAGAAGTGTCACAAGAAGGTAGAACGAAATGTTTCTGCACTGTGCATGGCGATTTAACGCACCATGCCATCTTTCCACATTGTTATTGGTTCAGATGACCTGGCGAAAGACATTCCACCTTCTGGGTACACAGAGATCATGGTCGATCCACTGTCTTGCACGTAGCACATCAGTTTTTGCAGTGAATTTGTCTGCGCATTTTGTTCAAGTTTTTTGAAAGCGGAAACAATGGGTCCGTGGGGCAGATACGGCAGAGCCAGCAGCTCCCTGCATAGCATGTGGGTACCACTGCTGTTGTGGTATGCAGGTGCCAAGCCAATCTCCTGTATCTTGCGCCAAATGCATTGGCTCCAGTGCAATGCACAACCACGAATGCTGACGCTTGGGAAAACTGTTGGAACTACTTTCCACATGTCACGTTCAAAATCGATTACTATCTCCTTGAGATGCTGTAAAGCCGTGATCTGCTTAACCTTCTTAATTACCTTCTTATTATCTTTTTTCTTTCATGATGACATCAACACGAATATCAAGGGCACTTGCTTCGTATCATCCCCGCTGCGGATGAATGAATGAAAGCTCAGCAGCTGCTGAAATGGTTCTTTGTCGACCTCAAACGTTCTGTCAAGATACCATGTCTTGGAACGCCCCAGAAGTGTGCCATCTGATCTGTGGCAAACAGACGATGCCTTTGCCGTCAATTGCCACATCCTCCCGCAGAAACCCTTGCGGAGTGTGTTTTTCACTGATGTTAAATTGAATATCCCGTGGCTCTTCGAGGCATTTTTTCCGATGGCGTTTGGCAGCACGAGCAAGCGGTTGATTGTTATGCTGAGGGCTATGCGTGAGCATGACCTTGTTATCGACCTCAGTCGCTGATGTAAACATTTCTTTGGCTGCAGTCCTCTTGATTTCGGCGGCAATTGTGGTGGCAACTGTGGCACCAAGTTTTCCTGCATGATTGTGCTGTTGGCTACCAGCAGTGAATGTGTTTGACTTTTTACTGACTGTTGCCTTGCACCACAATGTCTTGCGTCTAACTCTGCAGGTCCAAAGTCAGTTGCCGTTGAGCCTGGTTGCTTTACTGGTGTACGTGAAACCGCAAGTGTCTGTCAGGAGATCTTTTCCCAGTAGGGTGCCACCTGAAAATACTGGGCATCTATTACAACATCGAAAAATGAACAATAGATTCAAACAGGACAAAGCAGTATGTGAGAGATAGATAGATAGATAGATAGATAGATGTTCAAAGAATATATTTCACCCATTTTCAGGGTAGACAGTTTGTACAATGATACATGGTTATAATTATTAAAGCTATACAATCAAAAATAGTTCAATTTACGTGC
This sequence comes from Calvadosia cruxmelitensis, assembly GCA_900245855.1. Classification (NCBI taxonomy): domain Eukaryota; kingdom Metazoa; phylum Cnidaria; class Staurozoa; order Stauromedusae; family Kishinouyeidae; genus Calvadosia; species Calvadosia cruxmelitensis. The sequence continues at coordinate 359 of OFHS01003423.1, read as the reverse complement.
TACGTACTTCCTGTTCAGATTTCTTAACAAAATCCATAAAGGAAGTTATCTTGCTGCATTTAAGTATATGATATCTATCACATGCACTGTTCTTACATTCTTTGCATATACAAGTATCTGTAGGAACGTGGTATCCAGTTGTCAAACATAAGTGATGGTGAAATCCATGTACAGAAACTCTTGTAAATTAATGACGATTTGGCTGATTTGCAAGCATCCAACCAAAAGACTCTAAAGCAGGGGCTGCACGATACCCATCACTGAATAGTGAGTCATATTTTGAAGAACGGCTTGAAAGCGCTTCAGCAAGAGATGCTGGATTGAAAGGAAAACAATGTTGGAGGTCAAATACAAATGAT
>OFHS01003422.1:2634-17018 GCA_900245855.1 Calvadosia cruxmelitensis | reverse complement strand
GCTGTCATTCTGCCTGCAGACGTCCGGTAGCAGTAGAACTAATAATTTTCTCCCGCGCTCGAATTGGGTCGCTGCGATTGCTCTCTCTGTCTCAGATGACAAGCCATGCACAGTTAGAAGAGAGTCCATTACGTGAACCACCTTTGAATTGGGAATCCTTATTGCCGTCACCCAGTGTGCGGAGCCGTTGTGCAGTATCTGCACGAAAAGGCGGTCGTTTCGAGCGTCAATCGAGAATCGATTAGCCTGGGCTACGATGGGGTTTTCTAGTCCCGATACATCGTTGAATTGCTTTTGCAATAGAGTCATCACTGCTTGAATGTGGGAATCAGCCAGCCAGTCACCATTATCGATCTATTGCTTGTCCTTCCATGTCAGACTCAATGATTCGACCCAGAAGCATTGGGTTGATGTCGGCTGTCGTTGATTAGCGGCATCTCTTGGAGACAAATGGCGAACGCTTATGTCACTAGAGCCTAAGGAATAGAACAGTTGAAATAATATGTTATAGCAATCTTCTGCAAGCAGAATTATAAAATTAACGCCAAACAGGGGTGGATCCAGCCAAATTTTTCACCGCGTTCTAGTGGCATAGCATTTGACCAAGCGCTTTATGATAATGTGAAATGTACAATAAATTTCAAAAACAGTTATGTAAATAAACAGGTAACTGTTCTAGTGAAATCTAATACATAAGCAGTATTAATTGTACAAGATTTTCCAACATACTGATGTTACATGTCAATATTAGTTTCCCACACATTTGTGGCACTTACAAGAGACACCATGAGAAGGCTCTTCACGTGTCTCGCAAGAAGTAACCTACGATGACTATAATTTGAAACCTTGGAAAGCTGATGTCATTCTCAAGAATTATTAAGCTTGATGATAGTGAGAACAAGTAATACAGATCAAAGTGAATACAATTTGCATCATTTGTAAAACAGCAACACGATATCAAAGCACTGATACAGTCACTAATACAAATACACATTGTGCAGCAACTTAGCCTACACTTGCCAGGCTAACAGTACGCCTACAGTAAATTCATTATCATTCTCACAGAATGCTGTATTTTGACAAATATTTGACAAGATTGACAAAGCTTATCTAGTCTATAAGAAATGAGCAGCACCGAAGCACACACGGGAGGCAGAACGCACCCTCAAAATATGTTGAGCATCTTAACCAAGTAGACTTACTCAGCCATGAGTGCACAAATGACAAATTTACGCTGCTTTCTACTTTCAAGAGAGCATGGAAAGTCAAAGAAAGGGTTTGGCTTCCAAATTTTTATCAAAAATGGAGAGCAGTTTCCAGAGCGGCAACGGGATCACCACGAGCACGGTCCATGGGTAGGCTGTTGACTTTGCTTGTTCAGATGAATTATCGCGTCGAAACAAGAGAAGGAGATGATCAGAATCTGCTTGTTGATTTGTTTATAACAAACGAAGCTGGTAGAAGGTGACAGGGTTCGATCGGGTTCTGAAGAACGATACCACCTGATCACCAGCCAATCATAGAGCAGAAAATAAAAAGAAGTGACGTTGCTAAAATAATGGAAATGAGGCGACAGGGTTCCGAGTGGAAGAACCCGGTCAATAACCCTTTGAGCATCATGCCGACAGGGTTCTGGCAGCAAATGGAAGCAGAACAATGTCACCACAAAAGCTCTTGCGAACAGAAGACACTTGTTCCGCATGCATTGTTGTCATTCGCATGGCAACACAAACAGCAAATGAAGCTGTGGTTTCTATAATGAAAGCGAGAGCTGTGTTCGGTTTAGATTCTTGTCTCTATCAGATTCACCTAAACTAAACTCGACAATAAAGAAAAAAATATTGAAAAAAATATTTGAAAAAATATTTTGACCATATTTTTGATTGAGTTCTGGAAACCGGAGAACCCGGTCTAGATCCACCCCTAACGTCACAGTCACTACTACAATTCTCAACTGAAGCAATGGCAACTTCATTGCCATTATTTAGCACCGTTTTATTTAAGTGGAGATAACCGTTCGCCATCATTGTGTGTTACAGTACTTACTCAAACGTGGCAGTCCACTGCTGTTTTTCACATTACAATTCGTCGATCCAGAATCTAGAAACATAAATAAAATCATGTTGCGGCTTATCAAGTTGATCACGTTGTCTAACCTTTGGACGTATACCAGATGTAGGTACCTTGTGCTTACCGGCATTGTCTTGCTCCAGTCTGCAGACAAGGGCACTTCTCAACGAGATCTCGTGTGCGGCAAGCACTTCAGAAGTGATGTAAGCGTGCGGCATACGACTTTTAAAGCAAAGCAAGTTTAGTGCAGCAAATATAGAAATTTAGGGAAAATTTAAGCAATTTCTACAAAATTTCAATTTCTCCAGGTAGAGAGCAAGAGCATCGTTTTCAAGTGAACTAACATTAAAGTGCGGCAAGGCATTTAATGTTCTTCTATATGGTGTGCGCCACTGCCATACTTTGCAGACTGGGTCTTGCTGCTGCTGGACGCCACAGGCAAACGGACCTGACACTTGCAAAACAAAGTCCAGCACATGCAAAACATGACACGCCCAACAGAACCTGACACGCTTGAAAAGATGTGCAACGTATTGTTACGTAATCCAAGCATACGTGCGTATAGCTACGGCGAAGTTTTTACAAATCCCTGACCCAGATTCGTCATCATCATCATCGTCATTTATTCTGAAAAATCCGATAAGCTTACAAACCTTTTTGCACGGAGCAGAAAAAATTGTGCGTGCTTGCCTGCAGCCTGCAGTTAGAGACATCAAATGTTACGCCAATTCCCGGCTACGACTTTCGATTCACGTCCATAATACGAGTGAAGAAAGCATAATCTCTTGTCTAGATAAAGGAGCAATATTGTTTGCAACAAATCAAAACAAATCAGGCCTACCTCGTCTCGCAGATAGTCGTAGACATGATTTTCGGGGAGCGTCGCTGCATAGTCCTTTTGAGCACGCTTTGTAGACCGATCAAATACATCAACTTGTGAACTAATGACACTTCGTATGCACGATGTTAAAATTCCTCTGCGATGTTGTCGACACAGAGTTCGTGAAACTGTCTTCAGCATCGACATCGCCGGCTCAGAGGCACGAAACCTTTGGCGACAGCCATGTTGATTCACCCTCACTCTTGCCATGCTCTTGCATAGGAGAGAGGCAACCTTTATCTTCTCTTTGGATCTCCTCAGAAGCAATCGTATAGTTTTATATTAATAATTATATGTTATGTTCTTATTAAGTAGAAACAATGAATAACAAATGGAATTGAAGACTCCACCTAGGATTTTCTGACCAATATGGTGAACACAAACAGGATGAACATTATCATGTTCTGACAAACGTGATTTAGGAATGCGAGAAAGACCAGTTTGTTATATCGACAGAGAATAAATTTGAATATTTATACAGCATAGATAATTAATGGGAATACATTACTATTCTACCCACCAATAGCGATTGACAATTGTATTTCGATTGACACGCCCATCTACTGTAAGCTCACTCGACATTGTCTCGAGGGGGCACTTCTAAAGTTAAAAGTGTTGGGTAAGGAGGGGTAAGCCAGTTTGGAGAGTTTTTTTAGTTTTTTAAGGTATTATAGATATCTTTTTCGAAGGTGTGAATATTCATGCCGATGTCATGTACGAAACAAGAAAATTAACGATATATACCTGTTTAATTATGCATAAAAGCCTACCTTAGAATCTAAACACTCATAACGTACAAAGAAAGCGTTTTTATAAATGTTTTTGTAAATAATTTTTATTTGACCATGCACTGTATTGTCTCAGTCTCTTTTTAACACTACCTGTTGTCTGGGACTCACAGTCGATTCCAATCTCTGATGGTTCGATGAAAATAATCCATCAATAATTCGATCCAACAGGATCATCATGGATGCTTGCGAAACGCATATCTATATAGCATTGCTCTGTAACGGCCGTAAAGGCCTGCGTCAAATTTACGAAAGATAAATTTAATGTTAAATTTTCTTTATATTTCGTACTATCTACTGGGTTTTCTGCATGTCGACGAAGTAGCTTCTCTTCTCTTGCCGACAGCAAATAAGATTCTGTGTGAGGGCAATACACCATCAAGCACATGATCGTCGCATTCACGTCATAGTTTATATTTCAAATAGGGCGCTTAGCACTGCATTGAATAATCAGTGAGAATTTTCTCTGATGTTTAACTTCAAGCTGCTGCTGGTACGACTGAGGGATGAGCTGAAGCAAATAATAAAATCAGGATATGCTTTCAGGTTGTGTTTCTTTTCGAAAGAGGCCCCGAAGAACAGATTCTCGCCCTCCGCGCAGCATTCGACAGATTTAGTGGTATAGACTGACCTCTCAAAGGCTTTTGACCGATCGATCTAATTGCACTCAAAGGCATCCTGGCGATGTACGGTGTGCCCGAATGCACAATTCAAGCGATTATATCGCTGTATTTACATTCTGAAGCATATACATACACACGTCATTAGGTGGCACAAACAGATTCCCTACGACATCGGGAGTGCTACATGGTGATACCCTCGCGTCGTTCTTATTCATCCTGTGATGGATTACATCATGCGCAAAGCTCTGGATGTTGACGATTGCAATACAGTTGAACGGAGAATGTCGAGAAGGTACCCAGTTGCAAAGCTATCGGTAATAACATATGCGGACGACGTTGCACTTACTATTGACATCCTATCCAGGCAAAAAGACAACGAACGAGCCCAACCACTGTGGTGGTGCGCAGAGGTACACCTTCCAGCTCCAGCAGTTTACTAATGACCTTGCCTCGTGGTTAAGGAACGTTGTAGACGCATTGAAAACAGCTCGAAAGTGCCAACAATGGAAAGAATCTGTGCATCGTGCTACCACCCATTCTGGAGATCGATCACGTTTAGGTAGTTACTAAGATATTAGAAATGATATATACAATCGTAGCATTTCAATTTGATGTAATGCCTTATTAAATTCTACAGATTTATATTGTTGGCTGCTGTCTTAAAAATAGATGCAACCAATCAAAAGATTTCGGAACCCTCGCCAAACGAGAATAATCATCACAAGTTTGTCTAATTATTGAACCAATCCATCGACTAATAGCAGTCATTCGATCTTCACAGGATGATGCAAAATACTGAAATTTTGATAATTTCTTGCTGAAACAGGCAAAGTTTTGTTGGATGGAAACTGTCTACTCAGGGCATTGATGAGGTAATAGTCAACACATAAGCTGCTTACAATAGAGCATCTTGAGCGAAATGGTTAATAATATGTAATAATAATACTGGTTTATAAGCATTTTTTCACGTTATGGCTCCTCTAATGCAAATGTATAAATGAGGAAATGTTACTTACCAATGCTTTTGCCCACAGCCAATCCACAAAGTGTTGACTTGGCGTCCCTCTGCTCCCATTCGCAGAGGACAACGCATTATCAGCACGTTCTTGGACAGACTTTTTAAAGATTCAAAATCGCCAGACCAGCTCGACGCTGTGCGCCATTTGCATGAACTAGCCCGAAAGAGGGTCATCTGACAGTTTTACTCTCATATATAGTACAATTCCTTTTAGTCATGTACATATATTATTGTTTTACGGTAATTAGTAAATAATAATAATATAATGTTACTTAACATGATAATTCTATATGTAATCTACACTTTTATTGGTAGAAAATGACGTTTACTGGCTTTACTGATGATCAGTGGAAAAGGACAGGCTTCATGAAGACAATAGGCGCCTTAATTGCAAGAGACAATACTTAATGATTTTCTACTTTCATAATTCTATGTTTTTTTCTTAGGGGCAAGATTGGGTGGGTCAAAGAGGAATGCCAATAGCACGATTGTAGCAATCTCTTCTGATACCAAGCAAGCAGAGCAAAATCTGTAAATGCTGTTTACTGTAAGGTAATGCCATCTGTCCAGAGGTCACTATAGCTAATCATTTGCCCTCGTAGGTCATTGGTCTCTGAGCTACTTATACAGCTCCTACCCCTGTCATCAGCTACCATTCAATCTGTTTGCGTGAAGTCGTATTGTTGAATCGGCTCTAAGGGTGGCACGTGGCCCCTGTGGAAGAGGTTGACGATCTCTCTTCCGTGTGAGTTTAACTTAGTTTAAGCAAATTTATCCACATGATAAACAGCGACAATTTGTCCTTGGAGAGGATCAGTCCCCGACAGGATATTTTATCCTCTTCCGATCTTAATATAAATACAACAGCAGGTAGCGTTTAACTTAATTTATCTTAATTACAGAATATTTTATTCGCAAGCAAATCGCTCTCCATGTCATAGTTTTTAGCAATTTCTCTTTCCTTGATAATTCAATATTTCCTTCACCATATTTTGCACAATACCATGGCTACGATTCATACTCCGCTAAGCTATGCAGCGTTGAAGTCAGTGCTGATCATCCTTTGGTGAAGCCGTCAAAATTCATCCCAGTGAATCGTAAGGTTGTGATGATGATAGTTACTGTAGACAAGAGACAGTTCACTGATATTGGGAATGTATCATATGTACACAGCCGCCCTTTTGAATAAGGCCATTGGTTTCTGTCTCTTTTATTGGCTGTCCTCGCTTTCATTTAAGCACTGTGTGGACCTCAACCTCGCACAGGGTTAAGGGTTTGCTTTTATTCCTGATCTGCACAACGACATAGCGACCAATCACAATCTGATTGCAATACAAATCCCTTTTCGTTGGAGTCTGATAAGGGACCCTCGAAACGCAGCTGAAATAAAAAGCAGAAAGTGTATTCGGCAGACGTTCTAAGCTAAAATATTGTTGGATTGATAACTTTTACAAATCTTACAGCTGCCGATAAACAATTTCTCTAGAGATATCTCTGTTCTTGAACAACCAACATGCACTGTTAGAAAAATCTGTGTCACTGATTAAGAATTACAACGAAGGGACTGTTATTGCCTGTGCTGATTATTGATACAGTAAAGTTAGCTACCGGCTCTGTGTCTGATCCACCATAAAATGACAGCGGATATTACATATGCAGTTGGAAACCGAGATTGCTTATTACAGAAAAAGTGGCGCGCCGTGAGAGTCGAACTCACGACCTTTGGATTGCTGATCCACTGCTCTTCCGTTGAGCTAGACGCACCCTCGTTAATCTTCTCGAACAATCTCCCTTGTATATCTGCCACCGAGTGAGCCTCGTTATACGTTGTCGTGTACCGGTCATTTGGTACACGACCGCCTTTCATTTTACGAACCACTTTGAGTTGCTTTGTAGAGTGTCTAGTGTAAATATACACTCTCTAATATGTTCTACTCAGCATTCTTTCCTTGATGTTTCGTAGAACCAATTGGTAATCACTAAACAACTTGCAATTCTGGTTACATATCTCATTTCTATCATTCTCATATCTACTCCGCATCACAGGAATACATAACTCCTCATTCGTCTAACATTCGATATCAGAAATTTCAAGAAATAAACTCCCCTTGCAATGCATTGGTTATCATATATAGTGATAGGTTGTGTAAGCAATCTATTGCCATTGTGAATGTGTACTCACAACTGTCTTTGAGCTTGAGCAGCAGCTGGAGAGTCTTGAGAAACATCCTGGACCCAGATTGTGATATTGTGGAGTCTTTCAATGGAACTTGCAAGCCCAGCAACTCTGTTATACACAACAACCCTGTCGATCGTCTGGGTTTCACCAAGATCAACTTGCCACCATGGACTATCTTCGTAAGCCGTATGAGCGCATTTCTCTCCATCGACAAAGCCTTTCTTCAGTCCGTCCAGTGCATAGCTACAGCCATCAGTCGAGTACGTGCTGCTTTGAAGACAATTCGATCCAATCAGGTCCAATTCTGCAAAACATATAACGTCCGTCCGTTCATGAGCACGTTTTCTTTCTTATTCAAAGTTCACGAAACATTTTAATTAATTCAACATAAAATTTACCTAGGACTATAACTAGCATTGTAACTACATTTCATTGTCTGAGAATTCGCAACAAGGGCACACGGGCACCTTAGAAACAATGTAGGGATATTTTCGGAAATGTTACTTATTGCCATAACATCAACTTACAACAAAACCTTTCCATAACACCACATTTAGATATCATTTATAACCATTGCAATTACCTACTTACTGCGATCAGGAGCAACATCACACGTGACATTTTGACTTGACTCTCCAATGCATTTCCATCCTCTTTGATGTTGCTCATGATTCAAACAGGTCCTGTTCTGCGTCAAAGATCCCTGACGGTGAGAGATCCCGAGGCATCCAGTGACATTCTGCCATTCTGACCAACCACAATCGTAACCTAAAAAAAGGAATCCTTGCACTTGATGACGCTTTTGTATATGTGCCAAATACCATCTTATAATAAACAAGCATCGAGTGCTTACGGGAAGACCATGATCATGTCATGCTTTTTTGCTATATAGATATTTTCAATCTTTTGTCGTTGATTTATTTGTGAGTTTACGGTAGAAAATCTGCTTAATTGGGGTCCTATCCGAATTGTTACTTACAAGTGATAAGTCGATGGAATACTGTACATTTAAACTGGAAATATTCATCAAATGCGTCCTAGGCGTACAACTGCTATTACGTGGCATGTCTTCGGTGAACTTGTTTCATTGTTGTATAACTATTTAAGGCATCTTCTGGTTCTTGCCCTAACAAATTTAATAACAAGCCCATCAGCCTCTCTAGGTTAGCAGAAATTCGATATTCCTATCGTTCTTACTTCCCCATTGGCACTACTACTGCAAAGTATTACATAGCGCCTTCACTACCACCTTAGATAAAAGGGCTCTGCCATTCGTTTTGAATAAAATAAACAACAGCTTATGATGAAATTTTCTTTCTATAGACAAACCTGATGAGTTGACGTCACATTGCATCTGCAAGNGATTAAAAAAATAAAGCGATAGCAGATGACTTAGGCTAGAAGACGAAGTAAAATTATGCCTGATGATTCAACAATCAATGCCACGATATGCACTGGCATTCAATAGTTGAATTGCATTAGTAGAGAAGAACTTCACACAATATAATGTATACTGTCAGATATAATGTATACGTTCGTTGGCAGTCAGAGGTTCGAGCCCTCAGCTTCTTTCTCGCAGCTCGCCACGGCTTACCTGGTGCAGCACAAGGAAGCATAAAAGCTATTCCAGTTTATCTTAGAAAATATTTCATTCTTTTACAGAACCATGTCGATTGAAGATGGAAGTTGTGCATGAATTTATCATTTCAGGTTATAGACAACGTCCATATAAACCTTGACGCAATGTTGCGTGCCTGCGTTCATTACAAGTACTGTTTTATTTCTAATAGTATATTGAAGTATATGAAATTTAACAGGTTTTGTATATATAAACAATTTACTCACGTGAATCAGAAGTAGAGAGTGTGAGAATCCATCAGCAACGAAATTCCCAAAATGTTCAAGGCTGTGCATTTTGCAGTTTTTGAAAGCGTTTGTCGAACGATTAAAACTCAAGGCATTGCATTCTTCGTGCTTCTGGCAGACCTCTCGGCAAGCGTAGATTGATGGCACATGTTGATTTCCTAGCCAATGCGATTCATTGATTCTTGTGAACTTGAAGAATCTCCCAATGTAGTTCTCAACGTCAGCTGCTGTTTGTGTACTGCAGTTCTGAGATTCAGCCGAGGCAACAACGTAAATCAGAAGGCAGAAAATGCTGCCTGAGGTTAGGCTGGCACACATGGCTGCAGCGATGAAATGAAAAGTCTTCCAGGTGTTTTTGCTTTAGATTGTTTGAGATCATTCATATTTAAACCGTTTACATTCTTTTTGATTAACTACTTAGTGATCAAACAGGCAAAGCAAGATTCGTTTAAAAATTTCTTCATTTTCTTTCATAAACAACAATTGCTCGGCGTTTGCCTACGTCACTCCACAGCTGCCAACGTCATTCGACCGCCAATAGGATTTTGAGGTGAATCTATTAGCAACGCATAGTTCGACAACGCCAATAGACGCCTCACAGCCAATCCGGCACGTAGCCTAAGTGGAAATGATCAAGGGGGCGGCTGTTCCCCTAATTTCCTTCTGTGCCAGAAAACGCCCATTTTGATAAGAAATATAATGTACATGCTGACACGGGTGAATAATAAAGTAAATGTATTACAGTGAAGAACAATTCTGAATCCCTCTCATTCAAGCGATCTGTGAAATGATCTGACTTTGTTTTGTCTTTGCATACAAGAAGGCCAACTCCAAAATCAATCTCAGATCCATGCAGGTAATAACGAGGTCGTTTAGTCAACAAGCAAACTCCAGATTCAGAATGCAATGCAGTTTAGTCTTTTACGCATGTGTAGACCGCTTGAATTGCCTTTGTTTCTGATAGCATTGATTGAGTTAACTCATCATCTCCAAATGAGCGTCGTGTTCGGGGCTGTTCGATGGGAGGTGTGTGCGCTGTTAGCATGGCAGTTGAGACATATTTCCACTACAGTAAAGGTTACAAGTTGAGAAATGGGATGGGAGAGATGTTATTGGTAGTGTACCTCAGATACTGCGCTCGTGCTTGTCTCTCTTCTGTTGTTACTGCTTGTCGATGGAGACAGCAAGTGTCCTTGTGGCAGCCGATACCATGTTGGAATGCATGGGGACTGGGGAGTGCTGCTATGAGTCAGCAACATGATACATCCTTGGTATGACCACTGACATTGTTACGCGGGCTCTATGGCATGGATACGCAAATGAGTTTAATATTCTACTAAAGCAAAGGGAAACTACAGTCAGCTTTGTTTCTGTGTGCATTTAGTGATATTCTTTTCCATCAATGTCACTATTTACACAATTTTCAGACATTGTTGTGAAGTTGTCTACTTCATCTATCATCATTTAATCTGAGAAATCCGATAAGCTTACAAAGCTTTTTTGCACGGAGCAGATAAGATCTAGAAGCATGCCATTGGAAAACCTTGCAATGATTGGGGCTGAGGTTGGTTAAATTATTTCCATTCATATTCGCAAGCCAACACATCAGTTGCGGCTTCATCTCGGGCTGGGAAATCAACTGCATGACATGCGCATTGACATTTTGCAAGGCGTGGCTCAGTCGATCCCAAAAAATCTAGACAAAATTACGAATCACTTGATCCCAGCTGTCCTCGTCCTAGTAATCACGTATCGCAATAATCCTGAATTTAAAGTCAACCCATCCCAAACATCCTTGTTAATTTCGCTACCAACCAACGGTGGCAAGTTTCCAATGACGCTTTTTCAGACATATTCTTGGATGGAATATTCACCAAGAATGCAGTAAAAAACCTCATTATTGATGACATCCTGAGAAGGTTGACACTCATCAGCTATAACCTGCCATGTAGTGCGCATGCACATGTTTTAGATGTCACGTGATAATGGAAGGCAGGAGGACACGTGGCAGAGTACGCCCCTGCAAGCCTGGCGAAGGCACGCATAATTATATAAACTCTACAGCTCTTTTACATAATACATCAGTTACATACTCTACGTGAGTTATTCCTTGTGTCCGGGTTATTCACCAAACAGAATATAGCCTAATTAACAACTTGGTAAACACAAGACGTCTTTACGACGTACCCGCGACGTCCAAACATCGTGAGAGCGTCCATGGGACGCCATACGACGTCTTGTGTTTGCTGGGAACACATCGATTCCATTTCAATGGTTCATGAGCACCTAATGACCACATGAGAATATTGCGTAATGTTTTTGATGCTGCTTTCATTACCTAGATATGAAGAAGACATTGCAATGCTTCTGTTCTATAGTACATACAATGTTGTCATTGTAACAGAAGGTATTGCCTGTTTGAAATCCCAAGTGCCTTTCATTCATGTATAACCATTGCCACATTACCACATCCTCCATGGTTACAACTCCACTAGTCAGAGTTTACTAAATTGATAATGGAAATTATAATGCCGGCGCCAAAGAACTTTAGGGACACTAAAAATCAGCATTGAAGTCATTGGTTTCCTCTTAGCTGCGTCACTGATGACGTCATAGTAATAATTGCAAGTATAATATGTGTTCCCATTGTACGATTCAAATTCTCAATAAAACCAAACAGAAAAGCCAAATACCTAAACATTGTACAACAGATGGCTTTAAAACAACCCAACCAATAATACTGCACGCAAATGCCATCTGCTACATAAAGCAAGCGCTGGAAATGTGATTTTCATCCGGACCCAAGTAAAATGATGCCTCTGAGTACAATTCAGGTCTGGTGATATTGTTACGTTTCATTCCTGTTGTTTACAAACGCAATCGTTATAGTTAAACATTTCTCACGCTGAACCTGTTGCATTAACTAGCCTCAAAAGCCTACTTATAGCATATCTGTCAGAGCAGAACTGAATTATGAACTTTTGTATGCATATTCAATATGGATGCTGCATTACGTTATTCAGTGATGTAAAATAACTCACAAACAAGTAATTAACCACTAACTACAAATATTGAATTAAAACAAATTAATTGATTTTCCTGAAACCTGAATTTGTGATGTAGTTAAGGGCCAATGGTATGCATCATTTAGACTCCGCCTATCTTTATTAAAATAATCTTGCAATAATAGTAATGTATTCCAAAAGCTTACACCTTGCCTAAAATTAAACACTCATAATTTTTACTCCAAAAATTTAGAACAAATAAAATTCTAGAACTCTTCTGGAACGTCACGAGAGGACACGCACCAATCTCTGTAACAATCAGGAAAAGCACAGAATTCTGAAATTCTTTATTTCGAGAGGCGATTGATTTGCAGCATAAACGGAGAATGTTAATCTGCCATGCGTACTTCCACTGCATTTCTGCATATAAGGGGGTTGAACTCTGCCAAAGGTGAAAATGCCAGGACACTGCTTTGTTTGAAACGCAACCAGCGATACCTTTGTCAACGATGGTCAATTTCGAGTATTGTTCTTGGCTGTCAAATTTGTCAATTTCAGCTCAAAATCACGTGCTTGGAAACGCTTGCATCCTGGCATGCATAAGCACATCGCTTCGTCATTTTCGTTACGTGAAACGGTTTTCACAGACGTGGCTTTTCCCAGCATGTCATGGCGTCTCTCAAGCAGGTTGAACAATGAGAGCTCAGAATAATGTTTAGCGCATCAAACTACCCATCGCACAAAGGTATGTTTCCATATCAGTAGCCTTACAATTTTCTATTGCTGGGAGTATTTAATTTGCTTTCTGCCAATGTAAGTTCTGCAAGTACTTTCGTTTTGCAAGACAATTTTAACACATGGCTATTACAGATTAATCTCTCTAAATGCTTGTAATTATTCATTCAACGCATAAAAATGTAAAAGGATGCTCAACATTTTACATATAATATTAGTGCACAAGGCTACAAAATTGTTTGCTGAACGACTATAAACGATGGCCTCTTGAAGTTCAACAGCAAAATAATAATCGACGTGGTATAGGATCATATTGGTCTTGCAATTTAAGTTTACAATCCTCATTGCAAAGTAGACTCAATCAAACAAATGAGAATAGGAAGCTTACAATTTGTTTTCAACTAATTCAAGAACGCAAAATACAAACAGTAAAGAGAACTCCGACGAAAGAAACACAGTCACATTTAACTGTAATTAAATACAAATCTGCTTCATTATAAGCCATACTGTTTAGCTCCAACGTCATATAAATTGTACTTCAAACGCAAAATCAATGATTGATCAACAGAAAGCCAGCGAAGGAAACCCAACTAATCTATTTGCTCTATTTGGTAATGATAGGTAACGTAACGGAAACAAGGAATTAGTAATCTAGTGTAATATTCCTTTAAGCATGCATGGAGCGTCCTTAGCAAATACTCTTTTCTCTGGCAGTTAATGTCTGAATTTTCCTCTGCGATATTTTTATTCAAGCACACAAATTGTAAATTCAATAGCATACATTACTATGTACACGATGGCTTTCCCTCTTCGTGCCACTGTCAGATGTGGACTCTTCCCAATGCCCTCAGAGACTCTTTCGATATCTGAGTTATGTCAACAAACTATTCTCGGTTGTGTAATGCTCCCGAATCCCCCAAAGGCTTACAACTTGCGATTAGCACCCTAATACATATATCTTTGAGGTATGCCACTGTCCAAGGGCTCATTAATGTATGCTGATAAAATGATCATCAAATTCTTCTCGCACAGCCTTTGATGTTCTGTGAGTAAGAAAGAATTGAACTAAGCAAGCTGGTCAATTAGTTTAGAGTCTGCAGTTAATGCCATAACGGATAACCTTCGTCTTTAATTAGTCACCGTTGTTTTGTCCTTATGTTGCCCTGTAGACTTCCACCTCACAGAGTTGCAAGTAATCGCTTCTGTTGATCTGCACCACA